>CAUYQG010072298.1:0-14132 GCA_963574415.1 Tarsius wallacei | reverse complement strand
TGGAGAGTGTGGGGAGGGGACTGAATACAGGGACCAGACCCTGCAGGACGGGCTCTGCGTACCCAGCTCTGAGAACAAGTCAGCCCTGCCTTAGATTGGAGGGGAGGAGGGAGACCCTTCAGACGAAAGCCTCAGAGAGCGAACCCTGTTCCCTCCCTCTCCTGACAGGGCGTGCCTTCTACCCAGGCCCTGTCAACATCCCCTCCTTCCTCTCTCCCCAGGAGATCAAAGTGCTCCAGAGGATACAGCTGCTCCAGGTGGCCGCAGAAAACCACTACCTTCGGCCTGAGAAGCAATTTCAGGTCTGATTTAGCTCAGAGGAGTGGCTCAGTGAGACTGAGGTAAGAGCCTAGCAGACTGGCAGAGGGTGAAAGGAGACTGTCTCTTGAGGCCCGCTGCCGAAAGCCTGTGGCCCAGTTGCACGGTGAGTGCCGGGGCACCATGACACCATCTGGGCAGCCAGGGGAGGGTGACATGGGATATGTCTTCTGGTAGCCTCACAGCTTTTGCTTTGTCCTACAGCTATGACCTGTCCACCGAGCTGGAGCCCCCATCTCAGTAGGCCAGCCACACCCATTCGGCGCCTGCGGTGGCTGGGGCCTATGAGTCTATCCACCTCACACAGCCACCAGAGCCACCGTGCCTGCTGTACTCAAGCCTGCGGCAGCCCACCTCACCCAAAGTCTCCATAGTCCAGCCCTAGCCTCCTCACCACTCTTGAAACCCCAAGAGTCCTGTGCTCTGGTCTCTCCCTCCGCAGCATCGGTGTCCCCCTCCCAAACTCGGGCTGCCACCCAGAGCCCAGGGCTAGACATCCAGAGCCAACTCCATGTGCCGCAGCCACACTGCCTGCGATCCCCTGGCTGCTCCTGGGCCACACAGCCACTCCGGGAACTTAAGTGTCCCTGGTCCAATCCTCACCATCCAGTGAGGCCCAGCAGGTTCTTGGCTATCAGGGACACACTGCAGGGACACTCAAGAGCTGGAGAATACACTGATGACAGCCATCGACTCCAAAATCCTCCCCGGGGCTGGATAGCACCTGCGGCATCCGGAACCCTACCAGGATGTGGACAAGGATGCCAGCCCCGCATCATCCTTGTCCAAGAGCATGGGCCCCCCTTCGAATGCCTTACCGCTCAGGTCCCAGGGGCCTCGCTGCTGGGGACCAACTGCTCCTCCTGCCGGGATCAGGCCCTGAAACCTCTGCGGGTGAGACAAGTGTGCGTGACGCAGGCACCCATCACGTGGCACGCTGGGTATCACCACCCCCACAGGAGGCGCCGTGGCACCCCCACTTCACAGGCACAGCTGCAGAAGACGAACCTACCCTGACAGAAGGATCTCACTCAGCTCCCAAGATCCTGCCAGAAAACCCTCCAACCTGAAGCAGGAAACGGTTTCCCCAAAGGGAGCGGAGGGAGCATATTCAGCTCTGCCAGAGGGGCTCTGCCCATCCACTAAAGCCTACCCTGGTCTCCTAACAGCAGCCATCCACGGACAACCTGCGAGTGAAGAGGCATGGCTGTACTCCCATAGGACTTCACTTGAGCACAAGGAAAATTCCCACTTCCAAGTGTTATAAAATGTTGTTGTTTTGCATTGTTTGGCCACTTATTCTTTTCGCTCGGGCCACACAAGAGCAGGCGGAAGCGGGCTGCATTCTACCCAACTCTGGCTGAAGCGGAAGTCAGATGAGGGCTGGTGGCGCGGAGCAAGCCCAGCGTCCTCACGGCACAGATTTGCCCCAGGAGGGGATGGTCCTTCTCAGCCACCTCATGCCATCCCTCATCCTGGCTTCGAGAGCAGTTCAGATGGGGAGTGAGGGAACAGCGTGGGCCTCAGCAACAAGAAGGCAGGAGAGGCAGGGTCGGGCAGCCAAGTGGCTGGATCACTCTCCACAGGCACACTGCAGGGTCTTCCTACACCAAGCTGAGCAGAGGCCCGACCAGCCCGAGGAGGGCCGGGGTGGGTGCTCTCTGGGGTGGGGAGTGTTCTGTAGGAACAGCCTAAGAAAACTTCGCACAGCGGTCGTTACAGAAAAGACACACAAATGAGGAGAACAAGCACAAAAATGCAAATAGGACAGCAGTCTGGCCAGTGGGGTCTCACAGGCCAGTTGGGTGAGGAGGCCCAGGTGGCTGGTGGTGGGTTCCTGCCTGCTAGGGGCCTGGGACCCCCACGTCACAGTCCCAGGAGAGCAGGCCAGAGCTGGAGCCACAAAGCAGGTGAGGAACCCTGGCTGCCACCTTGGGGACTGAGAAGCTGGGTGGGGGCACAAGAGATGCACACGGGTGGCCCCTGGGCCCCACCACTGCCCTGGTGGTTTCCGTCTCCCAAGGGGACACCATGTTCTGAGATCAGGGACAGACCACCTGACCCAGTTCCCCTTGCCAGAACCAGACAAAGCCTGGCACAGGCAGGCAGTCTGGGCCTAGGGCCTGGGCAAGGGTGGAGGGTCTCCCTCGGCAAGTCTCCTTTCCCAGCTGGACTAGTTGCTACATCACTTGTCAGTCTGCTGCCATGTGGCCTAGATCCAGTGGCTCAGCAGTTCATTCTGGACACATCAGTCCCTGACTGAGAGGATCCAGAAGACAGCAATCATATCTGTCTTTTCTCCTAATACCAGCATCCCGATGCTTCCCAGCGAGGCTCCACTTCCATACCTCAGGCTTTCCTCTGGGAGGTGATAACTTAGGGACTGAGACTCACTAATCACTTCAAAAAACATGGTCATCCCAGACAGTGTTTAAACCTAAGACAGAACGGTGACTGAGGCCTCATCACCATGTAAAGTTTCCAAAATAGACACTCACCCCAAAGACATTCTGATAAGGTAGAGGTCGGTAACAAGGAAAGGTAAGAGGAGGAGCATTAAATAGATTTTTTTTTAAACCGTGGCATGTCAGGATTATTCTCTACTTTTCTCTCATGTGAAATGTTCACAGACAAATCTTTAAAAACTTGCTATCCGTGACTCAATGTAAAGCAATGAACAAACTGTGCGTGTCAAAGGTACAGTTGATAATATTGTCAACTGGAAAGGACAAGTTGGTGTTTGGGAATATGTGGAAGAAACTGCATGTTTAAGATTTCACTGCAAGCCTTGGAAGTGTGAGGCTGGGGGGAAAGGGTGGTGGATTTGAGACTGTTTACCATATCCTTGAAAAATGCAGCAGAAAAACAGCTTCCCTGTAAAGCATTAAAATAACCATGAGGGGGACCCCCCAAAAAAACAGAATAATGTTTTGGAAGGCAAGCTCCTCATAAAACTGGTTTTCCCAAATAGTTAAATGTTCTAAGAATCCATCATACCACTGGACCAGCTAGCATTTTTAAAAGAGGCATTCGTCTCAGGACATTTTTCGTTGGAGATTTTTTCAACGTGTTTGCCCATTTCATGATGGGAGATTTATGAATGCACTTGCCACACCCTGCTAAATGTTCGGCAGTTTTTGACCAAAAAACCCCAGCATAACCCCAACACCCCCCCCCCCCCAGTTGCCTACCCTCCCTCATCATTTGATCTTGCCCCAAGAGACTTTTTTAAAACTTCCCCGGTGAAAAAAGCCCTCAAAAGAAAACTTTTTGCTCATGCAGAAGAGGTGAAACAAAGGCAGAAGCACTAAAGGCACCAAATTTCTGAGTTCGAAATTGGTTTTGAGTAGTGCAAAACTCATCTCGATAGGTTTACTGCATCTAACGAAGAGTACTTTGAAGGTGACTGAAGTATAAACATGTAAGAATACACATTCTCTTTAACAAATTCCAGGTTTTTGGGGACCCCCGAGTGTATAGCAGGCAATTAGATCCAAGTGGTTGCAGTGCCCTAGGCTTCTATATAAGAAAAATGGACTTTAAATCAAATGCATTTCTTGAAAATTACCTAGAAGAAAAGACAATTTAGACTCAATCAAGCACAAATCGCCAGTTAATCCCTGACTCCATAAGAAAGAAATATCCACCTGCATAGTTCAACAAGGGGACTACATTACTGTAACTAATCAGTTATTGAATGTGGTTTGCTTATACAATCCTTTACTTCAAGACCCTCCTGTGGATCCCCAAACCAAGGCTGGGTGTGCCCCAATTCATGAATCACTGTTTGCGACCCTATGGACCACAGCTCCTTTTACACATAAACCCCCCCACACCCAGCGGGGATTCTCTTGTGATGACCCTCCCAGACGTGGGGCTGCTGAGACAGAGCTGCTCACAGATGGACTAGGAAGGTCTGTATCGTAACAGAATAAGACACCCGGAGTGTGATCCCCAGGCTCTGTTGCTGATTGCAGGAAGGCCCGGTCCCACCACAGCCGGTTCCTGTAGGTTCCTATCACGCAGCTCCCCCTTCTCCAAAGACCTGACCATCACGCACTATTTTCTGGCTTCTGAGGTATCTGGAATTTCTCCACAGGGATCTTCCAATGTTTGAAGGTCACAGGGTAAAATGTTTTGTGTGTTATAACATGTGGTCTGTCCTTGAGAATGTTCTGTATGCTCTTGTGAAGGTCATGCTCAGACGATACTCGATTTTGTTGGTGGAGTGTTCTGTATATGTATGTCCGTTAGGTCCATTTGACCTAGGGTGTGGTTCAAGTCCTCTATTCCCTTACTGGTCTTTTGTCTTGTCGGTCTATCCATTATTCAAAGTGAGATACTGAAGTCTTCTGCCATTATTGTATTGTTGCCTTTTTTTCCCTTTCAGTCCTGCCGGTGTTTGCTTCAGATATTTAGGAGCTCTTAATATTGGCTGCATACATAAGTGCAATTGTTAAGTTTTCCTGCTCAACTGAAGCTTTTATTATAGAATACCCTTCTTTTTCTCTAGTGACTTTCTTTGGCAAAGCCTTGTCTGATGTTAGTATAGTCACCCCTGCTCTCTTTTATGTGCCATTGGCATAGAATATACTTTCCAATTTCTTTTTCATTTTCCGCCTATAGGTTCTTAGATCTAAATGAGTTTCAAAAAGACAAGATAATGTGGCATCCTTTTTCCTTTCTATATCTTTTGATTGCAGTATTTAATCCATTATATATAAAGTTTTGTTAATTGTCTCCTGTATGTCTTGTAGATTTTTGCCCTTCACTTTCTCTCTTGCTGCCCTCTTTTGTGTTTTGTTGATTTTTTTTGATGGTAACAAAATTTGATTTCCTTCCTGTTTTCTTTTGGGTATATTTTATACATATTTTCTTGGTGGTTACCGTGCGTTTAAAAAAATTAATAATAGATTTTAAAGTGGCAACAAGATAATGACAATTTCTTACAAAAACTCTATTCTTCTCTATTCTCCTTGGTCCACCTTATGTTACTAATGTCACAAATTGCATCTTTGTCACATTCATTTACATACATTTATACTCATTTTAAAGCTTTTGGTCTTTGAATTGATACAAAAATTAAAACTGGAATTATGCACTAAAATGACATAGTGCAGTCTCTATACATGTCCGGTTATTTACTTTAACTGGAAAACTTTATTTTCATATGGCTTTGTGTTGTTGTCATGCATGCTTTTTTCTCAAATGGAAAGAGGATGCACAGTATTTCTGTAGAGTGAGTCTTGTGATAATGAACATCCTTAGTATTTGTTCATCTGGGAAAGTCTTCATTTCTTCTTCATTTTAGTAGAAGAGTTTGCCTGACATCGCATTTTTATTTGCCAATATTTTTTAGGATGTTGAATACATCATCCCCCTGCCGCCTGGACTGCAAAGTTTCTGCTGACAAATCCATTGATCATTGTGTAAAGTCTTCCTTGTAAATGACAAGTCACTTCCTTTTGCTGTTTTCAAGATTCTCTTTGTAGACACAGTTTGCTTTTACAGTTTGCTTATAAAGTGCCTTGATGTGGTCTCTGAGGTTTCTTAATAAGCATTTGTCGTGTCTCTGGGATTTGTATGTTCATATGTTTCTCCAAATTTACATTGCTATTGACCGTTATGTCTTCAGATATGCTCCCTTCACTTTTCCCTCTCTCTTTTCTTTCTGGGTCTCTCATAATGAATATGCGTGTCTCCTTGATGGTGTTTCATAAGTCCTGTGGCTCTCTCTGCTTTCTTATTATTTCTTCCTGTAACTCAATATTTGCAAATGACTAGTCGTCAAGTTCACTGATGCTCTCCTCTTCCTGATCTAAATGCTACTGAATTCCTGTAGCACATTTTTCAATTCACTTACTAGATTTTTCAGCTCCAGAATTGACGTTTTTTTGTTCTTTTAGTAGGTTCTATCACTTTGTTGATATTCTCATTTTGTTCATGCATTTTTTTCCCCCTGATTGTATATTGGTGTCCATTTGTTTCTCTTTCATTTCAAGATGCATCCTAAGACAGTTTTAAATTCTGTCAGGTGATTTTTTTTTTAAAAAATCTCCATTGTGTAAGGGATCGGTTTCTGGAGATTTATTTTGTTCCTTTTACTTAGAAATATTTCTCTGACTCTTTGTATGTCTTGTAATCTTTGGTTCGGATTTGGGCATTCAAAAGCACACACAACAACAACCAGCACCACCACAATTGCTTCTTCTAGTCCTTATGTATTGGTTTTGTGCCATAAAAGATCTACACCAGTTAGCCTGGTTAGAGATTCTGGGCACTTACAGTTTTTTCCTAGGACGATGTATTTTTTCTGAGCAACAGTACTTGCTTTCCTTTCAAAATACATGCAGGGGAGTTGATAGGTTTTACATCCCTAAGGGGCTTGACCTTGCTTCTGCTCAGGAGATTTAAGTTTTGGTTTATGCTTATTATCTGTCTGTAATCTCTTGCTCCCCTGGAACCTATCGCAGAAGTGTAGACTCTGTTCCCCTAACACACAGAAGCAATTGTCTCTGTTTTCAGCCGATGCCAACCTGGTACTCAAATAACGTTGTCGTTCCTATTAGCACTCAAATCAGGCAGGAGAGAAACCAGTCTTTGGACACCCTCCAAATAAGCTAAAAAGTTGGATACAAGTTCCACTTTTCTTTTTCCATACTGCCTGATGAGCTAAAAATTGAGAGGTTTCCTCCCAGTCCCACCATGCCAGGTGGAGGAGGGACAAAGGCAAACATAAAGCTTGTAAAGTTCCCTACGCTTTTGTGCCATTTTCTCTTGGCCATGCATTTGCTTGGATGCTGGAGGTTCTTACCTACTTTCTAGAGTCCTCACAGAGGCACTTTGCTTCATCCATTTTTCTTCAATTGTTTCTCAGAGAATGAGGACCTGAAGCTTCCCTGAATATTGTCTTTCTGATATCACCATATTTCTTTTTTTTAAAAAAATGACTATCTTTATTGATATTCTCTATTTGATGGAAGAGTATTTGCCTACATTTGCTTATGTTTTCTTTTAGTTCTGTCAACATATTTATATTGAGCATCTTGAACTCTTTGGCAGTTACTTCCAATATCTGGTCACCCTCCCAGGTTGCCTACTCTTTTGCTGATGTAGGTGTCATACTCTTCTGTTTCTTTTCATGATCTGTAGTTATTTGTTTATTTAAAACGGGACACCTTAAATAATATATTGCATCAGCTCTGAGTACTGGTTTGGTTGCCTACTCTTTTGCTGATGTAGGTGTCATACTCTTCTGTTTCTTTTCATGATCTGTAGTCATTTATTTGTTTATTTAAAACGGGACACCTTAAATAATATATTGCATCAGCTCTGAGTACTGGTTTTCTAGCCCCAAGGCTTATTATTATTATTTGCTTGTGTATTTGTTTAGTGATTGTACAGATCACTTTATTGCAGTCCGTTTCCTCTGTACAATTTTCTAAATCTCATCTAAGTTTAGCTTTAGGTATGTCCATAGGCCCTCTGGGAAGACCTGGGTAAGTCTCTCTTCTACTTTTCTCCTGATTACTTAATACCTGGCTGTTAAACTTCACTAATTGCTGACAGTTGCTGTGTTAACTTCTGCCACGCAAACTAATTCAATCAAACTGTGGCTCCTAGAAGGAAAACTCTCTGTAGGTGCATCTTGGATATTTGTTCTGCTTCCAGAAGTGTGCTTCCCAGCGGTCTTATTCTTTGGTGCTGCCCTGTGAACTCACATACAATCCAGCCTGTATCTTCATTCGATTCAAGAATCTACTCCCTATTATCTTTTACCAACAGTGTCCACTAATCTTGACGGCATCTTAGGCTGTAACTTTGTTTGTATTTAAATTTAACATTGTGCTTTTTGGTTTTTCTCTGGTCTCATCTATTCCTGTTATTCTCACTCTCTGCCTTCTTTTGTGTTACTAGAGTATTCTTCTTCTTCCATTTGATATCTTATTTTGGCTAGTTAGTGATAACTCTCTTTCTAAGTTATTTTAGTGGTTACTAAAGGATGTGCTGTATTCATGTTTAACTTAATCACAGGCTACCTCAAGGGATACTGTACAATTTCATATATAATGTAAAAATCTTTGCGATAGTCAAGTTTCATTTACTCCCAGATGGAGGTGGGTCATTGCTATTGTTTATTTTACTTTTAAATATAAAATGAACATCATGATACACTGTTAAAATTTTTATTTTCTTTAAATCTCTTTGATTCTGGTTTTGTTTCGGTTATAAGAAACTGACGTTAGATCTGTACTTTTTTGCATTTAAACTACTTAAACCCATGGCTACATCTCAATTGCACTTTCGGTTGAAAAAGATACAGGCAGTTCTTGGATCCACAGCCAAGATACGAATAAGTATTTCATGACTTCCAGCATAAGTAAGTTTTACTTCTTTCTGTCATGCCAATCTGGGAGCGAGTTATCTCTGCACAAGAGACGAAGCCCCATTTTCGTGGTCCCAACCTACATCAATCCTGTAAATAGGAATGTTTTTGCAGGCTTGCATTTAATCTTCTCACTGTGTTTGTTTCAGAGTTTATCTATCACAACTTATGAGATGCTCTACAGTAAAAACAAACTATAATTAATACTTCACACATTTGTTCATTTTTAAGAAGTGCCAACTCATGTGGTTCATTTTCTGGCATGCATATGTTATTTGAATAACTGTACCAGTTAATTGTTTTGGATTATATTGTTGAAAAATCACTCAAATAGACAGTGTCCCGGCTAAGTGTTAAAAAATTAGCTCTTTTCTAACTCCAATCCAGAGAAAGCTTGCTCAGAAGTTTTTTTCATGGAATCATATTTAGCCTTGAAGAGGAACGAAGTACTCACTGCAGCCAGACACCGTCCACCACTGCATGGGGTGCACAGGTATTTACTTATTCAAGTTTGTTGAGTGCCTACTATGTGCCACTCACTAAGCCAGGTGCTGGAGACAAAAAAAAAAAAAGTAGCATGGCATGGTGGCACACATCTGTAGTTACTTGGGAGGCTGAGGTATGAGGATCACTTGAGCCCAGGAGTTTGAGACTTTGCTGGGTAACACAGTGAGGCCCTCATCTCTTTAAAGAAAGACAGCAAAATACTGATGCTTATTACAACATGGAGGTACCTTGAAGACATTATGCTAAGCCAAATAAGCCAGCCACAAAAGGACAGTTATTGTGTGATTTCACTTACATGAGGAGCCTAGAGTATTCAAATTCATAGAGGCAGAAAGTATAATGATGGTTGCCAGGAACCGAGAGGAGGGGGAGCGGGGAGTTACTGCTTAATGGGTACAGAGTTTTAGAATGGGATAATGCAAAAGTTCTGGAAATGAATAGTGATGAGGGTTGCACAATGTTATTAATGTACACTTTAGAATGGTCAAGGTTGGGTGCAGTTGATGACACCTGTAATTTCAGCGGTCAGGGAGGCTGAGGCAGGAGGATTACTTGAGGCCAGGAGTTTGAGACCAGCTTGGACAACAGAGGGATACCTGGTCTCTAAAAAAATCAATCAATCGGCCAGACTCACTGGCTCAGTCTGTAATCGCAGCACTTTGGGAGGAAACATTAGACCTTAGTGGCAGATATAGAGACATAGTTTCATCTGGCTCACCTCCAACCAGGTTCCACATTTCTCCATTCCTGGGCACTTCTGTGCTCAGATCCAGCCTTCTACTAGTCAGTTTCTTTTCTACGTCCAGGTCTGAATAACCTGCACCCACTTGTGTGTCTGTCAGTGCTTCTGTACCTTCCCGGAGTCCTGAGTCCTCAGTCCAGGGAATCACCTATGCTGATCTCTTTTGGTCCCGTGCTTGCCAGCCAGGTTTTGAGCTCACCTAAATCCCATTACTCCCAGATTACTGCCTAGAAGGCAGACCTTGCACTAAAAGTCATTTTTATATTACATTGTTGGATGTCACACATTGATAACCCTAGGAGTCCCTCAGGTTCTTTAAAATATGTAATTTTTAAAAATCTATGCCTTTGCTCACTTTTTACTTGGACATAGGAAATATACTTTTGTAACTCAGAACAGCTCTGGAATAGATGGCACAGTTTTCTCATCATGGCTGTGGGTGGGGGACAGGCCACTACCATTTCACAAGCACCAGGCGCTGTTAGGCACGTCACGTGTTCTCTCCTTCAAGTCTCACGACAACCTGATGTGAATAGTCATGGCCTCATCTTACAGAGGTGGAACTACATTAAGTGACTTGTCCACGGTCGCACACCTGGTCAGATAGCACTGGAAATACCTTGTCCAGTTCCCTGAACCAACGAATAAGTATGTTAGTTCAGAAAGGTCCTCTAAGCAGATGCCAGGAAGAGGTTAGACACACAGCCATTTATTAGGGGAACTACCTGGGAAAGTTAGACGAAAGGGAGCACGGACAGGCAGGGGGAGCCCTCAGATGAGGATGCAGGTGGCACATGTGTGAAAGGAGAGAGAAGAGGAAAAGGCAGGACTATGGTACTGGCTGGGAAAGTCTCTGCCAAGCAGATGGGGTGTCCCTGAGCGATGACGCCCCTGGAGGAATTCCACATTGGGCAGGAAGAGCCCAGCTCTAGGACACAGGCTGTGCTTGGTCACTGGCTGGGGACAGCCCCAGGAGAGCTTGGCTTGGCGTGAACACCGTGGTGAGCACAAAGAGGCAGCAGCTGGAGGTGGCGACCACCTGGAGCAGACACTCGCAGAGGAGACTGAACCACAGGGCGAAGTCACAGAGAGACATGGCCAAGACTTGAAGAAGGGACGCGTTAACCATCACAGCCTGCCCAGCATCACCTAATAGCCACTGAGAGGTTGGATGTGAGACCTGTGGCTTCCAGACTTCTGAATGTCCCGGGCAGAAAAACCAGAACTAAAGTTGCCAAGATTTTTCTTTTGTTTCTTCTGACTCTCCCTCCCTCCCTCCCTCATTGTTTCTATTTTTTTGAGACAAGGCCTTGCTCTGTCACCAAGGCTGGAGTGTAGTGGCGCAGTCATAGCTCACTGCAGCCTCAAACTTCTGGGTTCAAGTGATCCTCCCATCTCAGCCTCCTGAGTACTGGGACAATAGGCATGTCCCTCCATGACTGGCTAATTTATTTATTATTGTTAATATTATTATTTTTTCTTGTAGACACAGGGTCTCACTGTGTCACCCAGGCGGAACTCAAACTCCCGGTCTCAAGTGATCCTCCAGCCCTGGCCTCCCAAAGTACTGGATTAGCCCCAACAGGATCTGAATTTTTTTTTTTTTTTTTTGAGTAGGAGTCTCACTCTGTGGCCCAGGCTGGAATGTAGTGGCACACTCACGGCCACCACAGTCTTGACTTTTGCCTCAGCCTTTCAAGTAGCTTGAATCACAGATGTACATCGCCATGCCAGGCTAATTTTTTAACTTATTGTAGACATGAGGTTTCCCCATGTTGCCCTGGCTGCTCTCGAACTTGTGGGCTCAGGCAATCCTCTTGCTTCTGCCTTCCAAAGTGCTGGGATGACAGGCGTGGGCCCCCATGCCCAGCCATGGATCTGCATTTTTGATAAGACCCCGGGTGACTCAGGTGCTCAAGGTTCATGGTCCCCACTGTGAGAAACGATGCATTCAACTCTGATGTTATTACAATTCATGTCTTTGTTATTAATTGAAAGCACTGATGACATTTACTAAGAACTTGCGTGTCTCCTTGATTTCACAATGCTGCTTACAAACTCTGTTTCGGTTTTAAAACTTTTCTCCTTAACTATGTTTTTAAACTTTTTATTAAGAAAAATCTCAAACATACGGAAAATTACAAAGAATAGCTCAGCATACACTCATCATACTTATCATGATTCAATATTTGCGACTTTTGCTTTATCTATGTATGTATGTATGTATTATTTGTGGAATTATTTCAAAGTAAGTTGTAAATATCTTGATCTTTTACCCAAACACTTCATCATGAATGTCCTTTTTTTTTTTGAATGTTAAGTTGTTTTAATTTTGCTTTTGACAGACGTTTAGAGTACAAGGAATTCACCTTAATTCAATTCAGGGTTGAGCTGACTTGATATTGGATTTATTTTTTCAATGTCTGGCCTGCTTACAATTTATCCTTATTCTTAGACCCTTACGTGAATGTCCTTAAAAAAATAGGATTCTTCTTCACAGCCACATACCATGGTCACACCGAACAAAACTAATAACAATTGCCTAATAGCAGCTAATACCCAGCCTTGGTTCAAAATTTCCTTGATGTCCCCTAAATGTGTTTGATGGCTATTTTTTCAAAACTTGATGCAACTGGGGATCACACATTACTTGTGATTGTTTTTTCGTTTTTGTTTTTTTGAGTTGGAGTTTCACTCTGTCGCCCAGACTGGAGTGCAATGGCATGCTACCGGCCACCGCAGCCTCGACCAGCAAGGCTCCGTCGATACTTTCACCTCAGCCTTCCAAGTAGCAGGAACTACAGGCACGAGCTACCACGCCCAGCTACTTTTTGATTTATTGTAGAGATGAAGTCTCGCCAAGTTGCCCGGGCTGGTCTTGAACCCGCAGGCTCAGGCAGTCCACTCGTCTCAGTCTCCCGGAGTGCTGGAATTACAGGCTGAGCCACCTATCCCGGCCACTTGGGATTGTTATGTGCCTTTTTTTTTCTTAACCCATAACAGTCCTTTTACCATTTTTCCTAGGCCAGTTATCTTGAAGAATGTCCCTCCAAATTCAGAATGTCCCTCTCTCTGATTTTGTCTGATTGTTTACTCCTGGGGTTGCATGGAACTTCAAAACAAATGAAAAACCAAGGTAAAACGTGTTCTCGGTATGTATCCTTCCTCCATTCCATACACATATACAGAGGGTGCCCCCCAAATGTATACATTTTAAGAAAGGAAAGGAACTATTAAAATTATAGTACTCAATGTATGTCAATAACAAAAGACGAACACAAGTCACATCTGACTTCTGCAATGACAAGGGGTGCTCAGAGTGTGGCCATCAGCGTCTGGACGCTTCTGATGACGGCGAGCTGCTGCAGGACTTGTTGCTGGGCGAGGCCTCCCAGGGCTTCCCTTGTGCACGTCTCACCCAGGACCATGCGGCTCAGTCTTATCACGGATGTGCACGGTTGTTGGGCTGCTGGGTGTGGGTTCCGTTGCATACCCACACCTCCATTGTCGTACTTCCACAACATTCTCGAATTTCACATACCACTTCAAAATGGTCTGTACTTCCGCCATTTCTTTGACTGTCCTGCCTGTCGCATGGTGACGCTGGCATTCCTTTGACTAATGTCATCTTCTGAATGAACGTCGTACTCCACATTGCTACATAAATCAATTCAACATTGAAAAGGAATATACAGGTAACATCTCTTAAGATGTATATACATTTGTGTATATATTTACATATATTTATATCTTTTCTACATAGAACATATATACAATAGGTGTGTTCCCATTATACACAGGTGGTTTGTTCCCTCATGCCCTATATACCCTCTTTCTTCCACTCAAACAATCAACAGTTAATAGCATTCATTGAACACTTACTGTTTTAAGAAATTAGGTGTATTAACTTACTTCCACCGCATGATAGCAATGAGATAGGTTTGTCACCAATAAAAGTGAGCCACAGTATGGGAAGTGACCTGTAAAAGGTCACAGGGCTGGTAAATAATGGGACTAGGTTGCTCTACAGCTGGCTTTTCTTTTTTTTTTTTTTTTTGAGTTGGCGTCTCACTCCGTCGCCCAGACTGGAGTGCAGTGGCCGCTTCCGGCCACCGCAGCCTCGACCTGCTGGGCTCCGGCGATCCTTCCGCCTCAGCCTTCCGAGTAGCCGGAACTACA
>CAUYQG010072295.1:0-24235 GCA_963574415.1 Tarsius wallacei | reverse complement strand
GATATTTTTCCACTTGTTTGTGTCATCTTTGATTTCTTTGAGCAGTGTTTTGTAGTTTTCACTGTAAAGGTCTTTCACATCTCTGGTTAGGAAGATGCCAAGGTATTTCATTTTTTTTGTGGCTATTGTGAATGGAATTGTGCTTTTCATTTGGGTCTCTGTTTATTATTGGTGTAAAGAAATGCTATTGTCTTTTGCACATTTATTTTATACCCTGAGACTTTGCCAAAGTCCTTTATCAGTGTAAGGAGTTTTTGACAGATTCTCTTGGATTTTCAAGGTACACAATCATGTCATCTGCAAAGAGATATAACTAGACTTCCTCTTTTCCTATTTGGATACCCCTGATTATCTTCTCTTCTCTGATTGCTCTAGCCAGGACTTCCAATACTATATTGAACAGGAGGGGTGAGAGTGGGCATCCTTGTCTTGTTCCAGTTTTCAGGAGAAATGGTTCCAATTTCTGTCCATTTAGGAGTATGCTGGTTGTGGGTTTCTCATAGATGGCTTTTACTATTTTGAGGTATGTTCCATGTATGCCTAGATGTTTGAGGGTGTTTATCAAGAAGGAGTGCTGGATTTTATCAAAAGCTTTTTCTGCATCTAATGATATAATCATGTGGTTTTTGTTTTGACATCTCTTGATGTGTTTGATTACATTTATGGTTTTACGAATGTTGAACCCGTCTTGCGTCCCAGGGATGAAGCCTACTTGGTCATGATGGATGATTTTTGAGATGTGTTGTTGAATCCGGTTTGCTAGGATCTTGTGGTAATTTTAGCATCTATGTTCATCAAAGATATTGGCCTGTAGTTCTCTTTCTTTGTTGGGTCTTTACCTAGCTTGGGTATCAATGTGATGTTAGGTTCGTAAAATGATTTGGGGAGAGTTCCATCTTTCTCAATCACCTGGAATACCTTCAGTAGGATTGGTATCAGCTCCTCCTTAAATGTCTTGTAGAATTCTGCTGGAAAGCCATCTGGTCCAGGGCTTTTTTTTGCAGGTAGTTTTCTTATTACATAGTCAATTTCCTTGATTGTTATTGGTCTATTTAGGGTCTCAATTTCTTCTTGTTTCAACTTAGGCAGGTTGTGTGATGTCAGAAAGTCCTCCATTTCCTTATGGTTTTCAAGTTTGTTTCCATACAAGTGAACATAGTAGTCTCCAATGATCTTTTGTATTTCTTCAGGGTCAGATGTGATTTCATCTTTTCTGTTTCTGATTGTGTTTATTTGGGCTTTTTCTCTCTTTTTCTTGGTCAGTCTCTTCCTGTCTTTAGAAAAGTTTACACAAGTGGAAGGGACTACATTAAAGTTATTCAGAGGAGAGGAATCAGGATATCTGAAGCAGAGAGAGTGAGAAGGGTTCGATCAAGACCAGGGTCTATAAACCCATGCATATCTCTTGATGATAGTTGTTTGGGACAGTTGTAAGTTGTTTGCATGTGGCTTGAATGCTGGATACTGGAGTTTATATTTCCATCATAGACTCCTCAACCTCAAAAATGGAACAAAAATACTGGGCTGCTGGACCACAGGGATTGTGTTTACTGAAATAGTGGGCTATCTCCATTGACCAGTGTGGTTAGGAGACCAAAGATCAGAAGGCATCCCTGATGCTTGTATAATACCCTAGAACCTTTGCTCCATCTTGAAGAATGATAGCTCCAACATGGACTAAAAGAAGAAATCCAGATTAGATTTTGGAGTCAACTTTAGCTTTCTAAGTAAATTTAGAAAAAGGAATTCGAACACTTGCACTCCTGAGTTTGTGATACATACAGCCTTTTCATTCATTAGCTTTTTGACATTGGAAAAGTTATTGAGACTTTCTAGGCTTTGGTATGCTCTTTAATAAAAGTAAGTTAGACTAAACACTAAGGACCTTGGGAACCCTCAGTTTTGTGATTTCATTACTCCTTCGGCATTATTCCTTTGATTAAATGGCAGAAAATTAAGTCTGGAAATAACAGATGATAAGATGGGAGGCTCCTTGGATGGAGATTAATAAATAGGTCTCTATGTCATCTTTTAGTTCTAACTCTTCATTAGGAGAGTTTATTCCACTCCTTCTTGGTCACTAAAAGAAACTCAAATCATACAGGGTATCCTGGTTGGCATACAGAGTTCAAAGGAATATATGTGTCTTTGCCCTGAAGGATGATGATAGAAACAGATAGAAGAAAAATAGGGGAAGTCTGGATAAATTCCTGTAACCCAAGTATTTTTAACTCTGTTAGTCAATACCAAGTTCTATATTTAGGTTATGTCCCATGTACTAGAAGAAACACTAGTGCCAAGGTGATCGGAAGTGATTCATTACACTACCACATATAACTCTTTCACATTACAAGGAGGGTTAAGAATAAGTGGATAGGTATTATATTTCTGCCAAGTGGTCCTTTCCATGCCCAGTGTTCTTCTTCCCACAGGTAAACACCTGACTATAAGAAGTTAGGGGTAGACATTGAAGATGTCCTTGGTCTCCCTCATGTTGGTATCAGGCCTTAAAGGATATATACAGGTGCCAATGTCAGTGAAAGTTAATCTGAATTCTTAATGTATTTTGATATAATCAGATTTTTAGTCCAGATGAAGGCTCTTAAAGCTCAGTGTGGGCTGATAGGCACTGGATTTGGAAATCTGGCTCATTGCTATTAAACCTAGAGAATGCTTCTCTCAAAATAACTATGATGGCAAGTTCTTGTCTAGATCAGCAAACTTTTTATAGAAGTCCAGAAAGAGAGTAAATAGCTTGGACTTTGCAGGCCATATTGTTCTCTTGCAACTATTCAACTCAGCCATTGTAAAGTGAAAGCTGTCGTAGATAATACTCAAAAGAATGGGTGAGGCTGTGCTCCAACAAAACTTTATTTATGAATCCCAGAATTTGAGTTTTATATAATACTTACATGTCACAAAGTATTATTCTTATTTTAATTTTTCAAATCATTTAAAATGGTAAAATAAAAACTACTCTCAACTTGAGGACAGTATAAAAACAGGGCAGTTGGATTGGTTTAGTGACCTCTGATCTAGATGGTTTCTGGTTTTAGCTAAGAGCAGTATGGGTAGTATAAAAAGCTCTTCAGTGGGACTTTCAGAGAATGAATGTCTAATCTTGACTTCTCAACTTAGAGACTATGGAAACATTGGTTGATGAGTCATTAAAAATCTCTGGGCTTCACGTTTCTCATCTTACGGAATTTTGTGTGTGATGAGGAGGGAAGGTGGTTGATGATCTACAAATTCTAAAATTTTAAGAGTTTTAGCATTGTATGATCATCCCAGGTATCACCTTGCTGGCAAGTATAATACCTATGTAAAATTACTGCCATGTCTTGTTGAATCATGCCTGGCTTTTTGAACCTATGGAGCAAAATTCTATGGAATTATCCTTGCTAGTCGACGTTTGGCTGTGCTATAATTTCTATCACTGTCAAGAGAAGGGCAATTACCTTGTCAGAACTCTACTAGGTCTCAAGAAATTGCCAAAAGGCTTTCAGAAACCAAGTTATACTTTCACTTTCCTACTGCCAAACAAATCCTCTGAGAGTGCCTGCTCTTTACAAATACCCTTAAAGGAAAATAAAGAGGCTTGAGAGAAATGTAATACAATCTCATTAATCAGAATCTACAATAATTTAGTCCGAGAGTAACTGGCACTGTTTATGAAAAAGGGTTTTGCTGTGTAAATTAACTAATTGGAGTGGAAATGTTTATTGCTTATTTAATTGAATACACTACTTTAAAACATGTTTGTAGCATTGGTTTAAATAAAAATGTGTTAATTAAAATTTATTTTGTAAAGAAAATGAGAGCTTTACTTGGAAGCAATTTCTTAGAAACTGCTCAGCCCCAGAGGAACTTGAAAGACCATAAGCTGATATTTATTTAAACTATATTTTAATTTAGACATTTTGAATATTTATGCTGGTCCCTTCTTTAGATGCTCAGGTTAGTGAAACTGTGTGTTTTCTAGACCTAGCTACAAATTTTTAAGAAAGAAGCACAGGAAGAGCCTTGATTATTTGAATTAAATGATAGACAAAAACTTGTCAGGAAGATAAATTAGGGGAGGTTTATAAACTAATGATTAAGAACAATGTTCTTAAACTGAAAAACACATTACTGCAAACATAAAAGTTATACCTGAAACTTCAGAATGGAAAAAAAATTATTACATCCAGTTGTTTTGATTTCTGAGTCAATGTTTTTAAGATAAAGATATTGGAGGCTACTTCTCAAAATCACAATTATAATTTGAAATGTTCTCAACTAGATTGTCTTTAGGTATGCATACTATTCAGCTACCCTTGATAAGAATCAAGCATGAATCTTTCCTTTTCAAGAGTAGAAAAGTCTCCAAGCAGAGATGAGCTTTTATTGGCACAAGAACTAGTATTCTGGCATTCCATGAGTTTGTTTTTTTAGAGGTAGTCTTATGAATAACAGTTTCTGGGTAAAATTATGGAAGTACAAAGGGCTTATAGATAAGTATGCAAATTATTATACTGTTACTATACAACCATTGTTAACCATCAGGTATTTGGGGAAAGAAAAAGAAACTACAGGCCCTCATAAAGGTCAAAAGGCGGGAAGATGTGAAAGAATGGCTTCTCTGTTGTTTGCAGTTTAAGCTTTCCTGCATTTGGAAATCTAAACCAGCAACATATGTCAGGGGATGCTCAGCGATCAAAGCTTGTTTCACAGATTTTCTCAGAATAAATGGCTTTCAGAATTATGCTACTCCTAATTCTTGTACACTGTGTTAAGATTATTACTAATGTTGCAGAATACTTTCAAATGTCCCCTTTTTACTTCTTGACTGATTGCTTATATGCATTTCAGTCCCTCTGTTTGCCTAAAATGGGTGTGGTTGTCTTCATTTTAGGTCTCTCACTATTTACTTGAAAATTGTTAGTATCCTCTTTTTAGGATTTAGAGAGCTGAATGAAGCTGGTAAATATTAACAGTCCAGTGATTCAGAAGTGTGAATAGGTGGAGAAGGAACTTAAGCCAAATGTAGTACCCACTGGGAACTTCATTTCTGCCTAGTTTCTCTGGGTTTGCTGAACGTGCAGAGTCAGGGACCCATGTTCCACATCTGGCTTTTACTGTAGGTGATACATTGCCTGTGTCAAGCTGCCTTCCTCAGTTTCTGTGAGTTGTGACAACAGAGTACTCTGTCTCACTGAGTTGAGTGGTCATCAACAGGAATGTGTCTTCTGTCTGGTCATTAACAACCCTGGTATTAGGTGTCATCAACACCAAAAGAAATATCCCAAACAGTTAGTGACCCCAAGGCACTTATGGCTGGGGGTAGCCCTCCAGTCTCTGCTCCATCTCCAAATGTAGCACTGTGGGCCACCTGGTTCTTTTAAGCAAAACCTCCCCTTTCCCTTTGTATGTGTTTGTATCTTCAGCTATTATGCCTCAAAATGAAGCTAAGTAAGATGCCTTTCTTAAGAAATTTGGGCACGCTGGGCTCAGTGGCTCAGCCTGTAATCCTGCGGTTTGGGAGGCCGAGGTGAGTGAATTGCCTGAGCCTGTGGGTTCGAGACCCACCTGGGCAACTTGGTGAGACCTCATCTCTACAATAAATCAAAAATTAGCCTGGTGTGGTAGTGTGCGCCTGTAGTTCCAGCTACTTGGAAGGCCCTGAGGCGGAAGGATCGCCGGAGCCCAGCAGGTTGAGGCTGCGGTGGCTGGGAGCGGCCTCTGCGCTCCAGTCTGATCCACAGAGTGAGACTCCAACTCAAAAAAAAAAAAAAAAAAAAAGAAATCTGGGCACTATTCGCACTGGAGCTTTAGCCAAGTAGTTACTGAATGCTTGGATTAAAAAAGTACAAACTTTGTTTAACTGGAATTATTTGTTACACAAGTCTGATAATAAAATTGTTTTTAAAGCCCTCTGCTGACTGGTAATCTAAGAGAGTCATGTGGTATATTATTTATTAATAGTAAATCCCTTTTTATCAGATTTGCCTCTGATTCTTAGACAGGCCTGACTGACCTGGTGAACCTTGTATACGTCACTGGGATGGAGAGTTGCTGTGGCAGAGAAAGCCAAACAAGACTGGGAGTTAAGATGGGTATTTAACCAGTTTGAGCACATCACATAGGTGTCATGATTCTCAATTTCCTCCTTCAGAAGATGGGACTAACACTACCTGTGCTGCTTACAGCATGGAAATTTTTTTTTTTCTAAGAATAAATAAAGTGCTACATTAAAAAACCAACATGCCAGGAATTGCAAAGCACTCTATGAGAGCAAGCTTGCATTGTTTTTTTTTTTTTTTCTGCCATGGAGGGAAGTGGAAGTTTCTTTCTCACAGATGTCACTTTTGGAATTAAAAAATATTTTAGCTAAAAGGGAAATAAGTAGGCAGTCTTTTCCACCTTGTCTATTCATTTATTATTCATTCATTTATTCAACATGGCATTCCACAAGACCAATCCCTCTTCTCATGAAACTTACATTTTAAGAGCAGAGATGGATTATATACAAAGATAAAAGCAAGATCATTTTATCAGCAATGAGGAGAATTAAGAAAAGCAGGAGAAAGGGCAGAAAAGGACCAGTTGTAGGAAGCAAAATAGTTGTTATTTTCAATAATAGGGGCAGGAAAGATTCATTTTCAAAAATCTATTCTTGAGAATTAAAAAATATAATTAATAAACTGGTAACGGCATAACACAATTTCCCTAAATATTCCTTTTTTGGGGCATTTTATAATAGTTTCTTAAGGCACACAGGCTAGATACAATCTAGATTTGAGAGGTAGCCACAAGGAATCTGAGATCTAATGGGACAAAATTTCAAAATAGTGAATGTACATACCCATTTCATGTCTGGTGCTGGCCACGCCCGGGCCATACTTCTCTAAAACATCCTTAACTGTCATCATATACTCATTATCCTTAGCTGTGAGGCCAAGGAAGTTATAGGAGCCCATGTTGATGACATCTTTGATGATTCTTCCAGTAAACCTGCAGGGAGACATGTTAGTGTGTACAGTGGGCTATCTTACTTAATATCATCCTGAGAGACCTTGGTTTTGGTCCAAATCATATATTTTCTTCTTTCTTATTAACTTGTACCATTGTCATAATAATAATAAAAATAAATAAAATCCTGCCATTCGAAGCAACCTGAATGGAACTGGAGGCTATTATATTAAGTGAAATAGGTCAGGAACAGAAAGACAAATATCACATGTTCTCACTCATATGTGGGAGCTAAAAAATTGGATCTCATGAAAACAGAGGGTAAATTGGTGGTTACCAGAGGCCAAGAAGGGGAAGGGGAGGGGGAGATAAAGAAAAGTTGATTAATGGGTACAAATATATATTTTGATTGAAGGAATAAGACGCGGTGTTAGATCAGTAGGGTGACTATAGTTTACAATAACATACTGTATATTTCAGAATAACTAGAAGAGAAGAATCTGAATGGTTCTAGCATAAAGAAAAGACAAATATCTAAGGTGATAGATATGCCAAGTACACCGATTTGATTTTTTAAAATTATATGAATGTATTAAATTATCCCATTTACTTCGAAACAATCTTTTCCATTATGCATTAAAAAAAGCTACTACAAAAAAATGGTTTGCCTTGGGAGGAAGGTAACTCCATAATGAAGTTAGGCATAACATTGGAGAAAGGTGTCCTGAGTCATGGAGTGTTACTTAGCCCTGATTTTCCTTGGGTGCTTACTTCCATGACATCTATGCTCTGGTTTACATTCCAGTAAGAACCTTTTAAAGAAACAAGAGCCATGACCATCACTGTCTCCTTTGGCAAGAAGTAGAAAAATACAATTTGTTGATAAAGTTGAAAAGAGGTCTTCATGGCTGGCTCTGTGTGTTCTGTACCTTCTGACACAGGTCTCAAGTTAATTAATATATAATCAAGCCATCTTGGCAACTTAATTACTGTGACTTCCTCCAGTGGCATCATGAAGGCTTGCAAAAGGCTGAATGATGCAAGACCAGTCACTTCCATGCCTTGCTTTCCCCGCCCCCAGATCTGTAATTTGGTGCCACAATATCCTGGAAAAGGATTTTTCCCCCCAACAAGCTCCTCTATTTAGGCTGCCTCACCTAAATGTCCAGTTGTAGTCATCTGATACCCTCTCCATCACATCAAACCGAGGTCCTGGGGCACTGCAGATGGGTCGGTTCCAGTTGTCTCTGATTCGCATGTAAAGGTTTCGCGTATAAAAATTCTCAAAGTCTTGATACAGCGGCACAAAATCCTGTTATAAGAGAGATAACAGGTTAGCTTTGGTCCCTTCCTTTTTAGATTTCATTTGCGATTGAATGCTGGGAAGGCCATGCAAATAGCCCATCTGCAGCTATTTTTTGAGCAAGGGTCCATAGGTAAGGGAACAGATGGGGCCCACAAATAAATCTATGAGGGCTTCATCTCCAAAGAACATGCCTCTAGTGGTGAAAGCAAAACATGTGATAAATAAGGGTAACAAAGATGACAGTGAAATACAAGTCCCAGAATAAGAAGTAGAGACAACAAATCCCTTCAGCTTTCTTAAGAGTAACAACAAGAGTGGATGTCCAAAGCAATTTAGTTGGGAAAAAAATGGTTAATTTAGAAGTGTGATAAACTTGCATCGTTGGACCTACTGGCAAAACTGCTATATTCACATGGTCAATGCCCAGGAAACTTGTCTGATGAGTTTGTAGAGACCCCAGACCTCCCTTACAGCTGAGGTAACAGCCCCGATTTGCTGTAGAAAATGTAATCCATGACTAAAGGGATCTGTAATTCAGCTGAAGCTCAAAGTAAGACATGTCTCATTTTGTCATTGAACTTGTAATAGTTAATACAAGGCAGAGAATGCAAAAGCTGTAATTATGGTCTAAACTGAGTACTGGGGACATTCATAGGATTAGAACAGTAGGGAGAGTCACATCTTGCTGGTAGAATCATAGAAGCTTTGGGAGGAGGGGCCTTGGAGATGGGCACCAAGGCAGATTTTGATGGTTGGGTGGCTGCATTCAAGCCACGTCTTTCTGCTACTTCGTTCTGTGGTCTTCAGTGATAATGGCATTATTTCTTGGGGGGAAATTATGAGTTTCTGTAGGAAAGAATCTTCATAAGCACATACTGGGGACTCTCTATTGCATGGGAATTTGGAGCATGGTTGGGCAACTCTACTGGTTATATTTGAAAAATCTCATGCATTTTTTTCTAAATAATGATGATATAGGTTTTGTTATGATTTAAAGCTACAAGTTTACGATAATCAATTATGCCCTTCCATGGTCTCACAGGGAAAAAACATATTTTAGAAGCAATGAGACTGTGTAATTCCAGAAAACTCATTTCCAAACTATTACTTCTTTGATTCAAGACATTTTTTCAAACCATTTACTTCTTTATGAATTATTCTAAATCCTGCGTATTTTTTGTGTCTCTCCATGTATCGATGTTAAAGCTTTATCTGAAAGATAATATATAAACAACCTATCAAGAGAAAAGAGAGAAATAGATCTGTGAATAATATTTCTGGACTCTGAGTGAAATTATTGGTTTAGTGTGTTGAGGAATTGTACCCCAAATAACATAATAGTTGGTTTTGAAGAGATGAAAAGAAGATCCAGAACATGCTGTCTACAAAATTAAAGCAAGATTAATTTTGGATTTGACATCACAAGATGCACAAGGTACCAAGGACAGAGGATACACAAAGATCATAGATCTTAAATATGAATTTGGCACATAAACTCAGACCAGAAAAATGAGTGACTTGAACTCTGGCCAGTCTCTGACCTTACCTACTTTCTTAGGTAGTGACTTCAGAGTGATCTCAGGCTTACTTCTGAAACACCAGTGGTGACCAAAAACCTGACCCACTATAAGAAAAGCTAAGGCCAATAGATTGTCAAACTATAGTAGAAGTGTCCACTAGTCATAAGAAACTCGGTGTTGACTTGAGAAACAATCTATGGCTTCCCCATTTCGTGTTTCATAAAGATGCATTATCATGGTCACCTAAGAAAAAGGTGAAAAAATATTTTACCCTGCTTACCTTTCTTACACAGAGATCCAGAATTTGTACCTATGTGGAAATAGGCAGCTAGCTTCTGTTGAGATAAATATTTTGAGAGCAAGATACAGGGATTCTAACCTATTCTGAGAGGTCATGGAAGACTTCCTGCTAGGGAAGCTTGCCTGAGAATAGAGGACATTGACCTTTGGGAGGTATTGACATTCAATAGAAATTTATAAATTAGGTACTTGAAACTCCACTGCAAAAAGGAAGGCCTATTTTATTAACTACCCAGAGTTATTTCTTTGTGTATGACATCAGTATTAACCCAGATCAGCAGCCTATATTTTCCTGAGAGGGACAATTGAGCTTAGAAACTTACTTAGAGTTAAAGATCTGATACTGGAATGAACTGACTTGCTTTTAGGCACGGTCCTCTTCTCTCCATCTCAGAGACTTCCTGCCTCTGCATGGGTGTACTTGCACTCCACCCCATTCCTTTGAGCAGCAGTGAGCTTTCTTTAGGAGCAGTCAACACCTTCCCAAGGTCAATGTCCTCTAATCTCAGGCAAGCTTCCCATAGCATTTTAACTACATTAGAAAATGAGGCTGGACTTGATATTTCAAAAACAGAAGCATTGCAGTGCAACCTGTCATTATTTATCTGTAGATTTAATTTGTCATTTAGCTTACTCACTCTTTATTTTTCTTTCTGACACAAATGGCTAATGGGACAGAGAATACCAGGCCATAAGGACACAATCATTTTGGGGATAGGCTGTAGGAAGAGGTGAGCTAAACTTAGACCTAAAAAGAGTCACAAACATGGCTTTGTTTCTTCTGCAGTGTGGTGATCTTTCTTTTCACATCTTTAAATTTGTGTGGAAATTTATGATTTTCCAAATGTTATATTTCTATTCAATTTTTTATAGATACGTTGATGGAAAGTCTGAAAACCTGACTGGAAAAATTAGGAATTGTATCCAGTTCTAAAATCAATGTTCTTTTCAAAAAAACATGTTTGGGGGATTAGTTTATAAGGAAGTAAAAAGAACACATCAATAGCCCATTGCAAAAACTATCGCCAAATTTGGGAGCATATCCCTTCTTATTTAACTACATGCCCACCTAGTAACAAATAGAATCATAGCTTTGTAGAAAGGATCATTATCAAACACCAGTTATTCATTTGTGTCTACATTGACACTTCTGTCTTCACCTAATACTTCATTTTATATAATTATTTCCTTTTGTGAAATGGCTATTTCTCTTATTAGGGCAAAGCTCAGAATAATAAAAAAATGTGCTTGTATTTCCTTTTTTGTTGGGAAAGTTAGCTCTATTTAAAACAGTTCTTTGAAGTGTGAGAAACCTGATGTAAAAATAGCTAAATTTAATTTTTATTTTCAAGGAATTAGATGGGGATTGAATAAAGATGGCAGACTTGGGACTTGTATTCATTCTAACACTCTTCTAAAAGTCCCATAAAATAACAACAATAGATACTTAAATTATAAATGCCTAGAAAGACAATCAAGAGTATCATCAGTGAATCAGAAATGTAGAAGAATTGCAAAGACAAAACACAGATAAGATCCAATCAATGGAGAAATAAAACCATAGGAAACCATTGGCTCCAAATATTTGCAGAGAATACTGGTATGAATATAAGCTAACACAGGACAGCAGTGTGACTAACTGGGAAGTTAGATCCCTCCATCATCTTCCAATTGGGCTAAGAAGTAAAAGTAATATTGTCCACAGGACAAAGCTTTGTGGTGGGCATCAAGAAGTGGAACAAAAAGCAATGCCTCAATGTAGAGCTTACATAGCAAAAAAACAAGCTCCTTATCCTGGCAACTCATCCTATTCCACTTGTATGGTTACTCAAGATACCCCCCTTAGAGGGATAAACAGTTCAAGAATATAATGGCCATAGCTCAAAAGCGAGTTAATAAGCCAAAATATTAAATTAATTTTTTTAAGAACACAGTGAAGGAAAACAAAGAGAAAAAATATGAAAAAAAGCCAAGAGATGTGTAGGACAGATTCAGAAGATTGAATATCTCTGTAATAGACATGGCAAAATTGAAAGGAGATTAAGGAGGAAAGAAAGAAAAGGAGGAGGAAAACAAGGCAAAGTAGAAAAAGGAGGAGCAGGAAATTTCTAGAAATGAAAAAAGGTTCAATTCCTAGGATGTAAAGTGTCCATCAGGCAATGATCAGCACAAAGAAGTAAAGTTCCACACCAAGATATATACTGTGTCAATTTCAGAACTTCAAGCTAAAGAGAAAAATTCTAACGGTGTTCAAACAGGAGATACAGACAGTTTCTATAAAAGAGAATAAGAATTAGATTGCTCAAAACCTTTCTTGGGTGACAGTGGTGAAAAAGATTATTAGGACAAATGATTTAAACTTAAAATCCTGTACTTTGCCTTGTCGACAAGCAAATGATAGAACAAAACAAACAGTTATCATTATATGTATATGTAAGGAGTCATGAGTTTAATATCCACAGAACTTTTCTGTAATAATTGAGAATATATTACATGATTTCAAAATATACTACAAAAGCTTTAGTAATCAAAACAGCGTAGTATTGGCATAAAAGCGACACATGGGCCAATGGAGTAGAATATAGAGGCCAGAATTAAACCCATACATTTATGGTAAATTGATCTTTGACAAAGAAGCCAAGAACACACATTGGGGAAAGGACAGTCTCTCTAATAAATGGTGTTTGGGAAAACTGGATATACATATGCAGAAGAATGACTGAAATCTATTCCCAAAGAGGAAAAAAAAACTAACAACAAAATTAATAACAACAATAATAGCATAAAAATTTGATCTATACAGCCTAAAATTATATATATGGCTAAATATAATGCAGATAAAATTAAGTGGAAAAATATTTGAGATGTATTTAATGAACAAATTATTGATAGAAAAGGTTTCCTCCAAATTAGTAAGATAAATGTTTAATAAAATTATGCATAAAGACTATGAATTGGTAAGTCAAGAAGAATTAGTACAAAAGACTAAAAATAATATGAAATGAGGCTCAGTCCTACTATTAACCAGGAAAATGCAAATTAAGACAAGAATAAATAATGTTCGCCATCAGATTGGTAAAAAATTTTAAAGTGCTGATAATATCAACCTACCAAGTGTTGGTGAGGAATCATGCACTTTCACATACCATTCACTGGAGTTTGTATAGACAAACATTTTTGAAAAACAATTTGGCAATATCTCTCATATGTTAAAGTGTATATTCTTGGACCTCCAAAGACACCTCTAGGAATTATTCTAGAATAAATGCATATGCTACTCACTGATGAACAGTTTATATAAAAAATGGAAATATAAATACACAATAGACTCATATTATGGAATATCATGAAGGTATTATAAGGAACGACTCAGTTCTACTGTACTGGCATGTCAAGATATCCAGACATATAGTTAGGTTAAAAAAAAAAGTAAAACAATTAAGTTACACAACAAGGCATATAATATGATCCCATAAAGGGCAGAGTAAGTTCAAATGAATTTTTAAAAATGAAAACAAGTCTTTATTAAGTAACTTTTAATATCAGAAAAATAAAACTCTTGTAATTCTCTTTACTGCAAATATGTAATATCAGTCCTTTGACCATCTTAAGTTAAAGGCCCTTTATCATAAAATATATGGTTTTAAACTTTACTCAAATTGAATTTATGATCCCTATGACTTTCCTACATATACATAAAAAAAGAGTGTAGTAAAATTAGCAAATACTAAACTGTATTGATAATTTATCGTTCTTAGTTTGTGGTTTTTAGAAACAATACCTCCACCTAACACATGTTGATTCCTTGGCTTATTAGTTGCAGTGTACAATGCAATAAAATAAAAAATACATATTTGGTGAACATTTCATATTTACCAGGTGGCAGTTAGAGATTAGGTTTCAATACTGACATTTTAACTACCCTACAAGCAATTAGCACTACATCATAATATGCCATCAAAGCAAGTTTTTTTATACTGAAAAAAATCAAAATTAAAACCGTTATTTGTAAACTTTTATATGAAATGTAACTCTTCAAGTAAAAATAAAATTTGTCTATTTGCTGTTGAATACACATAGGATTTCCATTTTCAACATACTGAGAAACAGGCTCTTGTGTTGGGAAAATAACTTCAAAAAATAATTAGTAGAAAAACCCAAATGAATGGTAAATGTAGTTAAGTGCATGAAAGGGACAGAAAAGATGCAAAGGTTTGTTTTTGTGTATTTTTCCATAATAAAAAAGGAAAAACATGAATTTAAGAAGAGCTTTTTTAAAAAAAGCTTTTATTTATTTATAGTTTAAGAAAGAGTTTATAAGAAAGAAAAGGCACATTCAAGGAAAGTGTGGGTGCCTTATGAGAAAGGGCATATTGTTGCCTTTGAAAAGAAACTTTATATACTTTTATAATGATGATTAAGAAAACCATGAGCTAAGAGCAGAGGGCTGCAGGTATCTGGTTACAAGTTTGATAAAAATTAAATTTGAAAAAGACAACCTTTTGGTTATGAGTTAACTTTTTATTCAGGTATGTCTATAGGAAGAAAATATTTCAGTCAAAAAACAACTATTAAAATACCACCTTGCTTTTAAGTTATTTCTCACATAGACCTGTAAATTGGCATATTGGTATTTGAAGTCCATAAACAACCAAATATGTAAACTTTTAAAAGAAACACACAGTGTCATATGCACTTATTAGGCATTCCCTTGAGGAGAACAGAAAGATTGTCTTCTGTAAAGTTTCCAGGGTAGTATTTACTACCTTGGAAATATACCAGATCCTGGCCTTCAGTCTTGCAGGCTCTGAAAACTATTCTGATTTACATTCCTAGGGTGAAACCATCTCTTCGGAGTAGATTCACTTTTGCCAAACCCATAAAATCAGTATGCCAAAAAATGCTTTTAATTAGAGATTTTCATAATTCTCCATTTCACAGCTTGGCTTTGTACTAGTTAATATACATTGGCACCGCTCCACTCATCAAAATCAAACAACCCATCCAGTTATCACCGATTCTCTCTTGTTGAGGGAAGCAGAGAGTTCTATAATTGTAAACAAAATTCAAAAAATGATTTGACTAACATGCAGAGGACACATCAAAAGTGATACATATTTGTGTATGTGTGTGTGTGTATGTGTATTTCCAAATAAATATTAGTTTCTATGATTATTCACTGAGGAAGGCTGTGATCTGATTTTACTGATGATCTTATATTTTGCAAAATATTTCTAGAGCTTTGAAATCTTGGAGTTATCCTCCTAACCTATGGCACATGCTCCATCAGATACAACTGGGGAAAACCTTCACCTCTGTGAGAGTTGATTTGATTTTAAGCCAGAAGATATTTAGAAACAAGGCTGGTGGGAGAGATGGGAGATTTCACTGATCAGTGATTGTGGCTGCATTTAAAGATTTTGGTTTCTCGGCAATACTTGAGTCAAGGAGTGAGCCATGCAGATATCTGACAGGAAACTATTCCAGACAAAGGGAAATGCAAGTAGAAAATTCCTGCAGTGGTCATGTGCAGGAATGTTTGAAGCAGTATAAGAGTAAAGAGGAGTAGAGGGATGATACTAGAGATATGAGAGATTGTGTCTGTAGTAACCTGACCAGTCTTGGCTCTTGCTCTGAGGAAGATGGGAAGGCATCAAAGACCAGATATGTGATGTGACCTGACTTAGGAGTTAAAATCATCACATTAGTTGTTGGCTGAGAAGAGACTGTTGGGTTTAAGGGTGGCAGCAGGGTATATCCAGGTAAGAGAAGATGGTGGTTTGGATAAAGCTGGTTGCAGCAGGGGTGGTAAGTAGTAGTCTGATAACAAATACATTCTATTTTGAATGTAGAACCAACAGTATTTGCCGACAGATTTGACTTTGGGCATAAGTGAAAGAGCTAAGTCAAGGATAACTCAGAGGTTTGGTCTAGAGCATCTGTACTGGTGGACTGTCATTTCCTGATTGAGAGATTGTGAAAGACTCAGGTTTGAAGTGGAAACTCAAGTACATAGGTTTGGATATGTCAAGACTGAGTGACTGCTGATGAACAGGATCTAGTGCACACAGGTGGAAGTCTTGGCCTCGATGGGAGGCCAGGCCCCTCCTCCATGGTAAAGAGGTAAAAGGTAGAAGTGTGTGAGCACAGGTGAGGGTGATGGAGGGAGCAGGTTGAGGCTCTGACTTTTTTCTCTTTCCTCAATGAAATAGGAAGTGTGAGACAAAGTAGCTAACATAAGAAGCCAAGTTTGCTCATTTCTGCTTGGCAGCATAATTTCACAAAGCCCCTGACTCTGTGATGATGTACAGCTCTCTGGAAACATGCTTTGAAGACAAAACAGGATAGAACATATGGCTTGTATGAGTCATTATATTCCATAAGAGATAACTGACCCTAATTCTTGCCTTTTCTTTTTCTTTCTTTCTTTCCTTTTCTTTTTTTTTTTTTGAGTTGGAGTCTCACTGTCGCCCAGCCTGGAGTGCAGTGGCATACTCATGGCCACCTCAGCCTCAACCTGCTGGACTTAGGCAATCCTTTCGCCTCAGTCTTCCAAGTAGCTGGAACTAAAGGCATGCGCTACCACACCTGGCTATAGTCTTTACCTTTTCTTACACATAAGGTAACATCTGAAGGAGTTAGTAAGTATGCTTCTGTAACCTATAAACAGATATACTCATGCACCCAAACTTAGATGTGGTTTTGCATGTACTAAATCTTCACCACCTGTATATGAACTGTGAACTGAAATACTGTGTTGAAGCAGTCTTATAGACCCTCTGTGAAGTGCTGCTTCCAGGCTGTAGGCCTCAGTCTGTGGTCCTCAGTAAGACTTCTAAATAAAACTAATTCTTCAAAAGTTTGATTTTTTTCTTGAGTCAACAGAAGGATGATTATTAGCTAAACTTCAGTAGGGCCAAGAACTATTGGAGGTTTGAGGAGAAAGGAGAAAGTATGAAGTAGTTATCTAGAAGAGCCAGTGACTAAGTGTACTAAGGTAACGCAGCATGATTGGTAGGCAGCACTGAGAGTCACACTGAGGCTAGTGACCCTGCATTTGAAGGGAGACCAGTCAGCATGAGGGCGTGTATCACATAGAGGGCATATTAAAGCCCATAGAATTTAAGCTGGATAGAAGGAAAAGAAAACATGGGAGAAGGTAAAAGAATGAAAAGAGTTTAAAAATCAAGAGATGGCAGGCTCCAGAGATGGCTTGGGGTCAGAGAGATGTGGGAGGCAGTATTAGAGGGAGAAAGCTGGTAGTGGCAAAGCCTGGGGCATAACACCTTATTTGATGTGCAGCCAACATTGGGAAGCATTGATCTGGTCTTATCAGCTGCTAATCTATAAAAGTTAATGTCCAATAGCTACTACAGTAAAGTATAGGTGTGTTGGGACTGTCTTTTCTGCAAGTAACGTAGGATAGCTGTGTATGTGAAAGGGATGAGTGCTGTCACCCTCTGAACTCAAGTGCTAGCCGAACTTCAAATTGAGAACCTCCAGAAAAGTAGTGCATCTCTAATGTGTATCCACAACACCTGAGGATCATGATAAAAGAAAGGTTCTGCTTCTGAAGTGCTAGGCCAGGTCTGAGAGGTCCAACAAGTTCTCAGGTGATGATGGTGAGAAGAATCAACATGTGGTCCCTGGACCAGCATCATTGGCTTTACCTGGCAGCTTGTTTATAGCTTCACTATCATGGCCCCACCTAAAGCTATGGAAGAATAATCTGCATTGTAACATGATCCCCAGATAACGTGTGCACAGTAAAGTTTGGTAAGCATTGCTTTAAAATATTGGTTCACCTGATTTGTACACAAATGAGAATGACCCAGGGAGCTTGTATAATTTTTTTGATTATATCAGATATCTTGGGTAAAGCCTAGGTATTCATATCTTTTAAAGGTTCTCAGTGATTCCAATGGGTATCCGAGCCTGTAAAACTCTGGTCTAATATTTCTATCCCAGAAGCTGCTGGCTAACTCGTTACGTTCCTAAGGATCCTCCAATGAAACGCTCTGAGTTTGGATCCAAACAGGAAGATCAGTGCCTAGGCTGTCTGTTTGCTTTGGACAAGACTGTATCTCACACCCAGTGACCTTAATGGACCTCCTTCAAATTACTCAGAAAGAAGTTCCTTTGGGCGAGTCCTGCTATGTATGTGTTGGATATAAAAGGACAAGTTTTAATTTATGCAAATATTTAGGTATTTGTCTTGAAATTATATACAGCTACAACTTGCTGAACCCTCTTTGTTTCAGGCAGGAGTGAAAACGTTGGACTGCGACAGAAACACCTGGGATTTACTTGCAGAAGTTCTGGGGACTATCTGGATAGAATGTGAACACAGAATTGCAACTGGAATACTTTATACCAAGCTGGTGCCGTGTTATACTGGGATTGCAGAACCTGTTCAATATTGAGGGCAGAGGTACTTGGGACATATAGACTTGGAGAATAGGCCCTGCTGGAAGTTTTAAAAGTCTCTGATGATACTTGGCGTTAACTGATTATATTTACTGACATTCTTTTCTGGATTTTGCAAAGTTGGGCTGTTATATTATTGAGAAAATAATTTATCCAGGAGTCTTTGAGAAATTGTGGTTCACATGTTCTCACTTGTGAGTGGGACCTGAATGTTTATCACAATAGCACAAGAGAGGGATCAGCAGTCACAGAACATTGCCAGGGGAGGTGGGAGTGCATGTAACAACACAAAAGGTACCTGGTCCTAAGCCAGGGGAAATGAGCACCAGTTGGAGGCCAAACTTCACCAGCACGTAGATTACTTATGTATTTAATCCTGACTTGTACCCCATATCTTTATAATAAAATAAAGTTAAAAAAGCAAGAAATTGTGGTTCAACTCTAAAGTTTTCCTTGATTAAAAAAAAGATACTTGTGGCCCCAAAATGAAGAGTTAAATGGAGAATTTAAGGAAGATATTTAAACTTTGTGTCTGTCTGTATTGTCCTTTTTGTCATTAAGATCTCCTGATAGCAGAATCCATATGAGCTACCAGGTGTCCTAGACCTGTAATTTGTGTGTGTGTGTGTGTGTGTGTGTGTGTTCTTTGGAGGGAGGTTTGATTTTTTCTATTCTTTTTACATATTTAATACTCAGGTGATGCAGATAAAGGGAATTATCAGAGCCTTTATGTTTTGGAGTTAATTTTAGAGTATTTGAGCTAAATGTTAAAATAAAAGCAAATAGAGATGATGCTAAATGTTAAAAAAAAAGCAAACAGAGATGATAAATTTTGGGCAACACTTTAGTTTGAATGCATGGTTTGGTATGAGAGAAGTCATCACAGTAAAAGAGAAAATTGGATTAATAAATTCTTATATTTGATTAGAAAAAGAAAGAAGGAGTAAAATAGTAAAGCTGGAAATAAGATTTATTTGTGACCTTTTAAAAAAAACCACAATTGTTCTTCTTTGCCACCACCTCATGAATACAATCTCTTTTCTGGTGTCCTTTTGTTCATGGCTAGTTGTTTTGTGGGACAAAGTGTTCTGCCCTCCCAGTGACCAGTTTTTAGAATAGAAAAATGCTTGTTTCTGCTAAAAGAACCAGAGGTCATGAGAAAGTAGCATATTCCATGTTTTAAGCAAGAAACTTTAAGATGTTTGTCAGATAGCTTATTAATACAAAGCAAACATACTGTCAAAAGTATGGATCTGGGGGTGGTATTAAAAAGTTAAAGTATTAGCCTGTAGATAGGATTATGAATGACCAAGTACCCTCAAAAAGAATACAGTGACTGCAATTAATTAGAACCTGTTACTCTGAGAGGCTCTAAATCTCTAAAGGGACTCAAATGGAACAAATAAAAGGCATACCTACCATGGGAGTATATTGACTGATGCTCTCTACCTCATAGAGATCAGACAGAATGAAAACCATTTATTTTGTAAAGAAATCAAGATTATTGATTAATGCAATGCCTTCTTCCTATGGAATGGTTCAGACTGTTCTTTTAGCAGTAGGAGCAGGTGTTAAGTACTGGTTACTGTGCACAGTCTATAGCCCACCATTCAGAATTGAAGCACCCATTTCCCTAGTTGTTGGGAGCATTGAAGGCTTACAACTCTATAAGGATTACCTGGTTCTGAAGGGTTCTTCCTCAACCAACATCCCTGGTGGCAGCCTCTATCAGTACCAGAGTTGAAAGTCCAGCTCCCCTTCCCTCAGTTCAGGATGACTCTGAAGGGCCCTTTCATCTCCAGAGCTCGCTGTGGGATCAGTTGAGGCTTTTGCTGGTACTGCATCATCTCTATTTACTTCCTTCTCTCTCCCTTCCCTGACTCCTCCGCCTTCTGCCCCATGTTGCCTCCTTCACTACCTCACAGGTATTGATCCCACGAGCATACCCCAAAACCTTTCTGCATTCAAATCACCATCTCAGAGTAGGCTTTCTGGAAAACAACTTTTTACGGCTATTTTTTTTTTCAGGATGAAATGTAAGAAATAGCTTTAGAAAAACCAAGAAGATTAGACCTGCTGAGTTAATAGAACAAACATATTGAAACTCAGGTTAAGCTGGGCTCGGTGGCTCAGCCTGTAATCCCGCGCTTTGGGAGGCTGAGGTGAGTGGATTGCTTGAGCCCGCGGGTTCGAGACCTGCCTGGGCAACTTGGTGAGACCTCATCTCTACAATAAATAAAAAATTAGCTGGGCGTGGTAGCGCACGCCTTTAGCTCCAGCTACTTGGAAGGCTGAGGCAGAAGGATCGCGGAACCCAGCAGGTGGAGGCTGCGGTGACCGGGAGTGGCCACTGCACTCCAGTCTGGGCGACAGAGTGAGATTCCAAATAAAAAAAAAAAAAGAAACTCAGGTTATAAAATAGATTGCAGATCTGAAGCTTAAGCCTGCCAAGAAATGCCACACCTGAGAAATTTACATTTGTTTCATTCTTTGTCCAACACCCTGCAATGTGCTGATTTATTATGCACTAGTTACTTGTATCTGGTTGAGCAGGCAAGTAGATGACAAGAGCCTCTAGAACAGTCAGGTGGTATGGGGGAGGGGCCATGGAGATCATTGTGAGAATAGTCAAAGAGTTCTCCCTGACTCACTCCAATTTCCCAGTTTCATCATCAGCTCTGCTAGGCCAGGGGAAACCTGCATCTCTGGAAGCAAGCTGGATTGTCTCGTTTGATTTAACTGTTTCTATATCCTTTACCATTCAAGAACCTTTCTGTCCTCAAAACTGTGTCTGTGGCCATCTTTTCGCCAATATAGGATCATTAGGATCATTCCATTGTGATGGATATGACATTGCTATCCAATCATCTGCCCAAATTAGAAATTTAAGATTACCCTTTTTTCTTCTATTGTATTTTCTATACAGTCAACCACTAGAACTTCTTCAAACCTCCCAAATATCACTATAATTACTTCCTCTTTCATCCCATCTATTTCTTCCCTAGTTCAAGCACAAGCAATCTCTTTCCTAAATTACTGTAAACTTTCTTTATTGTCACTTTGCGTCTAGTCTTGAATTGGGATTCCAACTCTGACATCTATTAAATTATCTGATCTTTTTTTCTCTTCTCTCCCCTTTTTTTTTTTCTTTACAGATCTTCCCTGGAATAGCTGGTCTACTTTTCTGGCTTTGATTCATATTGATATGCTAAAGATTGACTGAAGATACCATACTTGAGACTTTTCTCCAGAGGTCCAGACCTCGAAGTTTAGCTGCCAAGTCTTTAAACTCAACTTGTCAAAAAATGAATTGACCACTTTTCCCTCTAACTGGGTCTTTCTCCTGTATCTTAATGACTAACATGACTTTCTGCTATGCAGCTGCTCAAGTCATAATCCTGGGTGTGGTCTTTAATTGTCCATACCCCTAATTCCTCAAGTCAATCATCTCTAATTCTACCTCCTAAACATCTCTTGGCCTTATTTCGTATCGCCATCCCTATTTGTCACTGCTCTGGTTCCAGTCCAGCTATCTTACCTAGTTTTTTCTGTTCTTTTTTTTAACCTGCATATCTGCATCAGTCTTTTAATTTGCTTTTTGATCTGTGTGTTGTCTTTCTGCAACTCATTTCTCATAGGGTAGAGAGAATGATCTTTCTAAGCTACAAATCTGCATTCCTTTGCCTGAATTCCTTCAATGCTTTCCCATTGTTCTTATAATAAGTGTCTAGGCTTATGAAAGCCCATTACAGTCTGGCTCCTGCTTGCCTCTGAAATAGTCTTTCTCCCCACATACTCCCACTCTCATTCATGGCACTCTGGTGATTGGGATTCCTTGGTTCCTTGAATGCACAATGCTTTCTCTTACCTCTGAACCATCTTGTACCATGTTACCTCTTCCTGAAGATTTCTTCCCCCTTCTTTACTCACCCTTTGTCTTACTGTTTACTCTGTGGCTTTCAGATCTCAATTTAACTTTTACTCCCAGAGGCTTTCATTAAACACTAAATTCAGGTTAGACACTTCTTTTTGATCCCATAGTGTTCTCTACTTACCTCTATGGTGCCTATTATCAAATGCGATTGCATTTTAATGGCTAGCTCTCTGAGGGTAGGAACTGCATATGCCTTGGTTATTATTACATTCCCAGATCATAGCACAATTCCTGGTTTAAAATATATGCCCCCAAAGAATCTGACTTGACTAATGAATTAACATATGCCTTGGCACAAGCAGTGCTTTCTTTTGAGAATGCTCTTCTTTGCCCCCTTGCTTACTTGGCAAACTCTTGCTCACTGTTCAAGCCTCGGCATCATGATTTCTGACTCCCAGAGCCCTGTGTCCCATATCACCCACTTCACCCTCCTCCCCATCATCATTGTTTAGTATATGATTTGTTTGTGAATCTGTTTCCGTACCAGACTTCAACATCTCTAATGGCAGGAAAATTGAATATGAATATTAGCACCCATTATCTGGTATAGGGCATATTCTCAAATACTTGTTAAAAGCTGGAGGGATTATAATCATGAAGCTGGGTTTGATTTTTTTTTTTCTGAAGGTGATGCACCTTGACTTAAGGAAATTTCAAAACTAGTGTTCCACGTGATTTGTTCATGAGGGCATCATCTGTAACAAGTATTTAGCTTATTGCTAAGTTATAGGATTTGAGATTTGCTCTTTACATTGAAGTTTGTGTCTCACTTATGCTCTTTGCTTAGATGTGTTTAGTACTTCATCACATGGAATAATTCATGCCCACATTCATAATATTCCAAAAAAGATAGATTCATGACATCATAACCCTTTGGTACCGTTTGGAAAATATGTTAACAAAATGCAGAATCTTTGCAGATTTCTGAATATTTTTCAGGTTTTGCCTAGTTTTATGCATAAAAGAGATGGTGTAGATGTTTATAGGTTAACTATCAAAGGTACTTAGGTCAGTGATTCTAGACCATGAGTGATTTTGCACCCCATGAGACATTTGGCAATGTCTGGAGGCAGTTTTAGTTGTCACAGGTGTGTGTATGACGGTGCTAATAGGTAATCTAATAGATAAAGGCCAGAGATGCTGTTAAAATTCCTAAAATCCACAGGACAGCCTCCTACATCAAAGAAGTATCCAGTCCAAAATATTAATAGTGTCAAAGGAGAGAAAACTGACATAGATAAAACAAAAATGTCCCATTTTCCTTGGAAGCACTTCTCTATTTCAGAATACAACATACATAATAGTCAACTTACAGTCAGAATACCAGATTACAGTCCCACCCAGGTGCCCTTGCTCTTACATTTTGATGTTTTAATCTTTAAAATGGTATTTTAATATCTATCTCATTGGGTTGTTATAAAAATTAAATATTATAATGTATGAGAAAACTCTTCATTCAGTATTTGGCAAATAGTAGTTGCTTATAAAAAACAAGTTCAGGCCAGGTGCTGTGGCTCAAGCCTACTGTAATCCCAGCACTTTGGGAGGCCAAGGCAAGAAGATTATCTGAGCCCAGGAGTTTGAGACCAGTCTGAGCAACTTGGTGAGACCTCATCTCTACAATAAATAAAAAAAATTAGCTGGGCATGGTAGCACATAAATCAGGAAAAATTAGCTGGGTGTGGTGGTGCATGCCTGTAATTCCAACTACTTGGAAGGCTGAGGCAGAAGGATTGCCTGAGCCCGGCAGGTCAGGGCTGCTGTGGCCGTGAGCATGCCACTGCATTCCAACCTGGG
>CAUYQG010072294.1:0-27621 GCA_963574415.1 Tarsius wallacei | reverse complement strand
TTGGTTATTAAAGAAAAATACTACTTAACCCCAAGTAAACATGTCATTCTTGGAAATTACACAACTTGACACAATATTTTCACAAATGTCTTAATTTTTTTTTTTTGGTATGGACATAGAGCTTTCACCATGTTGTCAAAGTCTTAAAATGAGAAGATTCAGGCTGGGCGTGGCTGGGTGTGGCTGCTCACCCCTATAATCTCGGCACTTTGGGAGGCTGAGGTAAGAGGATTGCCTGAGTCCATGGGTTCAAGACCATCCTAGGCATCTTGGTGAGACCTCATCTATATAATAAATCAAAAAATTAGCCAGGCATGTTGGTACATGCCTGTGGTCCAAGCTACTTGGAAGGCTGAGGCAGAAGGATTGCCTGAGCCCAGCAGCTGAGGCTGTGGTGGCCATGAGTGTGCCACTGCACTCCAGCCTGGGCACAAAGTGAGACTTCGACTCAAAAAAAAAAAAGAAAAGAAAAGACTGAGCAAGGTGGCTCACCCCTATAATCTCAGCACTTTGGGAGGCTGAGGTAAGAGGATTTCCTGAGCCCATGGGTTCAAGACCAGCCTGGGCAACTTGGTGAGACCTCTTCTCTACAATAAATAAAAAATTAGCCACGCATGGTGATGCATGCCTGTAGTTCCAGCTACTTGGAAGGCTAAGGTGAAAAGATCACCTGAGCCCAGCAGGTCAAGGCTGCAGTGGCTGTGAGCATGGCACTGCACTCCAGCCTGGGCAATAGAGTGAGACTCTGACTCAAAAAAAAAAAAAAGAGAGAGAAGTTTCACAGGGTGTATAAGAAGATCTTGGGTGGGGTAGTGGTGTAGCTGGAAAACAGAGAGATCGTGACACTGAGACTATTATAGGAAGTGGCACTTTATTATGCTGGCCGGCTCAGCTGGCTCGACGGGCTAATGCTTTCATGTTGAGCCCCGCAGAACAGGAGAAGCGGGGTCTTATACCTTTATTTAGGTAAAGGAGGGGGTTGTGTCAAGCGATTACACATTCTTTTTGGAATTTACAAGGTGGTGTTCAGAAAAATCCGATTTTTCTTTTCTTTTTTTTTTTATTTTGAGTTGGCGTCTCACTCCATCGCCCAGACTGGAGTGCAGAGGCCACTTCTGGCCACCGCAGCCTCGATCTGCTGGGCTCCAGCAGATCCTTCCGCCTCAGCCTTCCAAGTAGCTGGAACTACAGGTGCGCGCTACCACGCCCGGCTAGTTTTTTTGATTTATTGTAGAGATGAGGTTTCGCCTGCCCAGGTGGGTCTCGAACCCACGGGCTCAGGCAATTCACTCACCTCAGCCTCCCAAGGCGTGGGATTACAGGCTGAGCCACCAAGCCGGCAAAATTTGATTTTTCAAAGAACAAATGGTCTCCAGGAACTGCAGGGTTGTAAACCGTCAACTTCAAAAGAGGGATTTTGGATAAGTCTGTGAATTAGTTATTCTTTTGCATTTCCATGAAAGCCATCAGTCTTTGGCTACTTGGCTTTTTTTTTTTTAAACAAAACCGGCCTGGCGGGTTTTCGGAGCTTGCCGCTTGACTTTCAAAAGGAAATACCTTTAACTGCTACCAACCCCCATTCCTGCCACAGGGTTAGTGGGAGACAATTTGTCATCCCAGGTGATTACCATGGGGCCAACTGCTGACCCTAAAACAGTTACTCATGTGTTTCTGCGTTCATTCACTCAATCATACAAGAAATATATATTTGAGCATTTGCCACAGTGGGAATGAAGAGAATTTTTTTTTCTACTACTCCTTCAAGGTTTTTTGGAGGTTTAGTATTGCTTTATTACTTTTCCCTTTTTCCATGGATTTTTTAAATTTTTACTTATTTTTTATTTTTTATAGAGACAGAGTCATGCTATATTGCCCAGGTTGGTGTCAAACTCCTGACCTCAAGCAATCCTCCCATCTCAGCCTCCAAGTGCTGGGATTATAGCCATAAACCATCATGTTTTGTCTCCACAGAGGGTTTAGAAGCATATTTCTACTTCAGATTTCTCGTGCAGCTTTGAATATATGATCTATCATCGTCTTTACCATTTCAGTTTCTTCCTCAATAAAATAACAAAACTTGTCTTCCTGACTCACTTGAAGCTGAGTATATGAACCAACATCTTGTTGGGGGGATTGCAGGGGTGAGTGATCAAAATGGATTGACATGATGTGAGAAATCAATTTATCTTCCTTCCATAAGACCCTTCAGTTTAGGAAGACATGCTGGGGCTGAACCAACCTTTTCAGATATGCCCCAAACCAAAGTCCTTCCTGCAAGCTACATCTCTTAATCTCAGCCAACAGCTGAGGCCCTGTGGTCACCATCATCAGGAGAGATGAAGTGAGGAGGTTAGAAATAGATACAACAGTTTTCCAAATTAGAGTAATTAATTGCTTCTGGAGATCTTACTGGAATGCTTAAAATGTGATCTCACTGAATACCCTTAGAATGTCAGGTTTAGGCTGGGCAGAGTGGTTCACGTCTATAATCCCAGCACTTTGGGAGGCTGAGGCAGGATGATTGCTTTAGGCCAGGAGTTCAAGATAAGCATAGACAGCATAGCGAGACCTTCTTTCTACAAAATATCAAAACATTGGCCAGATGGAGTGGCATGCGCCTGTAGTTCCACCTACTCGGGAGGCTGAGGTGGAAGGATCCCCTGAGTCAAGGAGGTCAAGGCTGTGGTGAGCTGTGATTGTGCCACTGCATTCCAGCCTGGGAACAGAGTGAGATCCCCAACTCAAAAAAAAAAAAAAAGTCAGACTTAACATATAAATCATTCAGAATATCCTATCTGATGCCTCTAGCCATGGCACAGTAGATGTAACCTGAAATCTTCACTATCCTGACGATTAGCTGCATCTCCAGGAGAACGTCTTTGTCTCTTCCTTCAAGGTGTTTTCCCACCAAGGCTCTAAGCCAGAGGGAGATGAGGAGGTGTTCCCTTCCCTTCAAAGACTCTTCCTCTTTCACAGTTTTTTGCTAGAGGCATCTGGCAGGAGATCCTTAATGAAATTAGGATCACCCATCACACCTCTCCCCTGAACCAACGAATAGAAAGAATTATTGGGGCCAGGCACAGTGGCTTATGCCTATAATCCCAGCACTTTGGGAGGCCTGAGCCTGCGGGTTCAAGACCAGCCTGGGCAACATGGGGAGACCTAGTCTCTACAATAAATCAAAAAATTAGCTGGGTGTGGTAGTGTCCGCCTGTAGTTCCGGCTACTTGGAAGCCTGAGCCAGAAGGATCGCCTGAGCCCAGCAGGTCAAGGCTGCGGTGGCTGTAAGTGTGTCACTGTACTCCAGCCTGGGTGACAGACTCCAACTCAAAAAAAAAAAAAAGAAAGAACTATTGGATAAGTAACTATTATACACATTTTTTGGATAAATTTTATTTTTCAGAATAGTTCTAGGTTCACAGCAAAATGGAAACTACAGAGATTTCCCATAAGCCCCCATCCCTACACATGCACAGCTACTCCATTACCAACATTCCCCATCAGAGCAGTTGGTACATTTGTTACAGTTAATGAACCTACTCAGTATTGCCTGAAGTCCATAGTTTAGGGTTCTCTCTTGGTGTTATACATTTTATGGGTTTGGACAAATGTATAACAGCTTGTGTCCACCATACAGAGTAAGCTCACTGCCCTAGAAATCTTCTGTGTTGACTGGGCACAGTGGTTTATGCCTGTGATCCCAGCATTTGGGGAGATTGAGGTTCAAGAATTGCTTGAGCCTAGGTGTTCAAGACCAGCCCGGGCAACATAGCAAGACCCTGTCCCTATTTAATCAGTCAATCAATCAGTCCTTTGGGCTCTACCCATTCATCTCAGAAATCCCTGACAACCATTGATCTTTTCACTGTCTTCACAGTTTTGCCCTTTCCACAATGCCAAGTAGTTGGAATCACACAATGTAGTCTACACAGTTTTTAAACCTCAACACTGTACCTAGAACATGACTCAAATTGTATGCTTACTTAGGCGCATGCATGCACAAACAAAAATTTCAAAAACATTTCTTGAACCAGACACTGGAACCCCAAAAGTGATCCATGTCCTTGAAAAAATTATATTATGAAGAGGGCTCATGAAAGAATCAAATTCAGGAAATCACATGATTGTCTCCATAATTGAATGATGCCATACTATGTGCATTTCATGTGTTACAAAGATTCAGAGAGGGAAGAGGTAACAGTAACAACGGCAGGCTACAGAAGAGGTAATTTTGTAGCTAAATTCACAAAATGTTTGTCAGGCACCAAAGGAAAATGGGCATTCTACACAGAAGCAATAGCATTAGAAAATTACAGTCAGCAGGGCGCGGTGGCTCACCCTACAACCCCAGCACTTTGGGATGCAGAGGTGAGAGGATTGCCTGAACTCAGGAGTTTGAGACCAGCCTGGACAATTTGGTGAGACCTCGTCTCTACAATTAAAAAAAAAATCAGTTGGGCTTGGTGGCACATACCTGTGGTTCCCACTACTTGGAAGGCTTAGGCAGGAGGATCACCTGAGCCCAGCAGGTAGAGGCTGCAGTGGCTCTGAGCATACCACTGTACTCCAGCCTGGGTGAGTGAGACTCCTGCTCCAAAAAGAAAGAAAGAAAGAAAATTATGGTCAAGGAAGAGTATACTATTTTCAAGGGACAATATCAGAAATAAAATGCTTCACGGCTGATGAGTAGTGTGTGGGGAAAGGGGGTATTAGAAAGACAAGAAAAGGCTAGACTGAAGCACTTTGTTTTGTTTTTGCTTTTTTGAGTTGGAGTCTCACTGTGTTGCCCAGACTGGAGTGCAGTGGCATGCTCACAGCCACTGCCTTGACCTGCTGAGCTCAGGCGATCCTTCCACCTCAGTCTTCCAAGTAGCAGGAACTATAGTTGTACGCCACCACACCCGGCTAATTTTTTGATTTATTGTAGAGACAAGGTCTCGCCATGTTATCCAGGCTTGTCTCGAACCCCTGGGCTCAGACAATTCTCTCACCTCGGCCTCCCAAAGTACTGGGATTACAGGTGTGAGCCACCGTGCCCGGCTGGACTGAAGCACTTTGAACACCACACTTGAGAGTTTGAACTTTATTCTGTAAACACTGGAGAGCAATCATAGTTGTTTTTTTGTTTTGTTTTGTTTTGTTTTGTTTTTTGTTTTTTTTTTTTTGAGTTGAATTCTCACTCTGTCGCCCAGACTGGAGTGTAGTGGCCGCTCCCGGCCACCGCAGCCTCGACCTGCTGGGCTCCGGCGATCCTTCCGCCTCAGCCTTCCAAGTAGCTGGAACTACAGGCGCGCGCTACCACGCCCGGCTGATTTTTTGATTTATTGTAGAGATGAGGTCTCGAACTCGCGGGCTCTGGCAATCCACTCACCTCAGCCTCCCAAAGGCGCGGGATTACAGGCTGAGCCACCGAGCCCGGCTTTATGCACATGTTTTAATGTAAGAGAACTTATTCTGTAAGAGAACTTATTATGTAATATTAAAAAGATAAAGAATGCATATAACATTAAATATGAATGTTTTAGTACATAGTTAATTGAGACATGATGAGATTATGCTAGCCAGAACATTTTTTAAAATTGAAACTTATTAATATAATTTGAAAGAAATATGAAATTGATATTTTTGTTTGGTCATAACTAGGATGCTTAATTCTAAATATTAAAAATAATTGCACTTTTTGATGGTAGGTTAAATTTGTTGGGATATAGCTTTATTATATTTTAGGAAATAGAAATGAAAAATATTTAAATTTTAATTGAGTAGAAACTATTTTTTGTTAATTGTTAAAATGCCAATATTAAAATAGTGATTAAATACTTCAGATAGAAAATATAGTGATTGTTAATTTAAATAGCATCCTGATGTCACACACCTGTAATTTTATCACTTTGTGTGGCAGAGACAAGAGGATTGCCTAAGTTTGGGGTTTCAAGACCAGTCTGAGCAACTTGATGAGACCCAGTCTCTACAATAAAGAAAGAAAGTAGCCAGGCACGGTGGCTTGTGCCTGTGGTTCTAGCTACTTGGAAGACTAAGGCAGAAGCATAGCCTGAACCCAGCAGGTCGATGCTGTGGTGGCTGTGAGCGTGCCCCTCTGCATTCCAGCCTGGGCAACAGAGTGAGACTTCGGCTCAAAAAATAAAACATAAAATAAATAGCTCCTTGAAGTACCTTCTTACTCTTAATACATTTTGAGTATTGTAGTAGGCTTTTAGATGACTACATGAGAGTCTGAAGAACATTTGAAAGAAATGTTGATGATCATTAGATTTTTCTACAGATTTTAAGTGCCAGTAAATATATGGCATTCCTAAAAATGAATACACTAATCAATTTTTGTTTTGTTATTACAGTCATGTGACACATAATGATGTTGCTATCAATGAAGAACCACACATACTATGGGGGTCCAAAATATTATCGTACATCTGAAAAATTTCTATCACTTAGTGACATCATAGCATCATAGAATCATAGCATAATGCGTTTCCCGGAAGTTTGTGGTGATGCTGGTGTACTCTGCTGCTAGTCCTATAAAAGTATAGCACTTACAATTATGTGTAGTACATATTACTCGATAAGGATAATAAACAGCTATGTTACTGGTTTGTATAATTATTATATTATGCCTTTTATCTTTATTTTAGAGTGTACTTCTTCAACATATACATATATACATATAACATTAACTGTAAAACTGCAGGACAACTAAACTGACTTTTTAATTTTCATTGCCAAATTCTTAACTTTTAATGTGATTTACTCTCCAATCTGACTGGCACATAAAGAAAGAAAAATAAAAGTATTTTATAACCCTGTAAAACTGTCTTGGGGATTCTGGTGTCTTTTAAAACAATCACCTGCTCTGTTTGAAGTCTACCACCACCACCTCTAAAACATCATCTACATTTCAAAAAACACTGCTTCCTTAACTTCCTAAAGCTTCCCATTTCCTATACTGCTTCCAAGTTTCCTTAGATAACTATACTGACTAGTTGCCGGCAAAAAATCTCTGAATACACCTGTAGCCTCCAGGTCCCTGCTTGGAAATGTCCTTCCTCCCTGAACTGAATGAGCCAGTGTAAATTTCACATGTATTGATTTATGGCTTCTTGTAACTTCTGTCCACCTAAATTGTATATAATAATGCTACCATTCAACAGCAGTGGGCACATACGCTCAGGACCTCTGGGGAAATATACAACAGGTCTAGGTGCTCAAATTTGGACAGAAAAAGCCATCCTAAAATATCCTACAGAGCTTGGCATCTTTTCATCAACAGACATCAGGAGATATTCCAGAAGAAGTCATTGATATCATAGGAGATGACAGTTCCATGAGTGTTCTCCCTGAAGACCTTCCATGGGATAAGATGTATAGGTGGAAATTTGATATTGATGATCCTAACACTGCACAGGCCTAAGCTAATATGTGTATTTGTGTCTTCGATTTCAACAAAAAAAGTAAAAAGTAATAAAAAAATTAAAAATAGAAAAAAGTTTATAGAATAAGGATATAAGGAAATAAAATATTTTTATGCAGCTGCACAGGGTGTTTGTGATTTTAAAATAAGTATTATGAAGAAAAAGTCAAAGATAAGAAGTTAAAAGTTTATAAGAGAAAAAATATTATAGTGAGGTAAGTTTAGTTTATTAAGTTTATTACTGAAGAAAACTTTTTTATAAATTTAGTATATCTTAAGTGTACAGTGTTTATAAAGCCTGCAGTAGTATATAATAATGTCCTAGGCCTTCCCATTCATTCATGTCTCACTCACTGACTCATCCAGAGCAATTTCTAGTCCTGCAAGCCTCAGTTATGATAAATGCCCTATACAGGTATACTATGTTTTATTGTGCATACTGTATTTTTACTGTACCTCGTCTATGTTTAAATATGCAAATATTTACCATTGTGTTGCAATGCTCTAAAGTATTTCATATGATAACGAAATACTGTACAGGTTTGTAGCTTAGGTGTGTAGTGTGTAGTAATCTATACATACACTGTGGATTTGTGGAAGCACACCCTATGATGTTTATAGAGTGACAAAACAATTTCTAAGATGCATTTCTCAGAAGACATTAAGTCATTAAGTGAAGCAAGGCTGTGTATTGGGTGTTGTTTTTGCTGAGTCAGGAACGATGTATTGGAATTTATTTCAATGTAAATATACATAAGTGCCTGTCTCTTATACTGCAATTCTGTTTCCCAAATTATAAACCACACAGATTTGATTAGAATATTACTCACAAATTAGTTTAGCTAGACAATATAAATTCAATGCAGACTTCTATAGATATTTTTAGTTCTTTTACTATCTAGATTTAGAAATATGGAGTCTCAGTTTTGCAGTGAATACATTTACACACTTTTTCTTATTATTTGAATAAAAATATTATTAGATATTAATAATCAATATCTTATTTTTACTTTCATATTTTTAATAAAGTTCCACTGGATTATAAAACAGCCACAATCTAACAAAGCAGACAGACTACTGAAATTACAATTAAAAATAAATGTGGAACCAGACGCAGTGGGTCATGCCGTAATCCTAGCAATTTGGGAGGTGGAGGAGAGCAGATTGGCTGAGCCCAAGGGTTCAAAACGAGCCTGGACAAACTGGTGAAACCTCTTTGGTACAACAAATCAAAAAAATTAGCCAAGCATAGTGGCTCACACCTGTAGTTCCAGCTACTTGGAAGGTTGAGGCAGAAGGATCGTCTGAGTCTATCAGGTTGAGGCTGTGGTGGCCATATGCATGCCACTGCACTCCAGCCTGGGTAACAGAGTGAGATTTTGACTTAAAAATAAATAAACAAACAAACATACATACAAACAAGCGTTAAGCTGTAAAAGAAGAAGAGATGAATACAGATGTTTCAGAGGCCATGAGCTTTCCTGATCTGTACTTCACAGTGGAATTATAGATGTTCAAGCCAAGGCTTAGAAACTTCATAATGTTAAATTCAACTTCTTTTCTCATTTCAACAATTTCAAAAACAATATCAGATGTACCATAGAGCATTCTGTTTTGTCTTCATTGGTTAAATTTCTTCCTTTAGTCACCTTAATAAAATGTCTTTAGCACTAAAAATAGTACTTAAATAATATTTATTATAATTTGATGTGAATAAATCTGTAGCACTAAAAATCCTAAGGATTTTATATTCAAAAACTTTAAAGAGTTTTTATATTATTTGCATTATAAAAATAACTGATTTTGTGTAATCTGTGAAAAAGACAAAACTTAATGGAGTGTATTTTTATGATTGATTTTAAAATCTTGAAAACCATTGACTTTAGTGTAATTGAAATAAAGAATGTTTTTAATAAGAATGTTGTTTGATTTATCACATGTTCATTTTTATACATATTTTCCTGAAATAGAAGAGCACAATATCAGTATCCATCAAAAACTTTACATCAAGACTCACAATTGGGAAGAATGCTCCTCCTGACAGAACACATTTATAAAATTTCCATCTTTACCTAGTTAATTCTACTTTTCAATTTAGAAACAAAGCAAAGTTAAGGGTATTTTGTTCTTTCATTTGCAAGATTGACAATATAAACTTTTTTATTATTTTATTTATTTTTCATTTCAGAGCTTTTGAGCCACCAGTAGAACTCAGATATATATTTTCGTTCCAGGCTTTAGGCTTCCAGCTAAGCCAAATCTATTTATGCTAACGATCTCCAACAGCTGCACTCTGTATTATCTGAGGCTTCTGGGAGGTCTTCCAAGGGAACTCCAAATAGAGCATATTGCAGTGATCTAGTCTAGAGTGCTGAAAATAATGCCCCACCTGCAATAATATCTGTGCCACCAAAAACTAACTGTAGCTACACAGTACGACAGAGAGAAAAAGAGACAGACAGAGAGAGACAAAGACAGAGACAGAGAGACAGAGGCAGAGAGAGACAGGGACACACAGAGAGAAAGCCCTACTTTTATTTCCAAAAGTATATTCATCCCATTCCTCTTCCCTTTGTCTATCCCTTGGTTTATTAAGGATAATGAGTTGTTACCTCAACCACCCCCAACCACCAGGGGTCCCATTTTCTTTCCACATTCTACCTCCTGCCTTTTATTGCTTCCTATGATGTGAGCAGCAGCCCAGGGAAAGAACTGGAGTGAACCATAAAACATCATTGCTATTAATGAGCTTAAAAAGCACAGTCCGTGAAAATACACTAGTTCTGTGGCAGAAAAAAGAGTGGAGATTTTACCACCCATTATTCAAATGATGAATGAACATAGTGAGCCATTTCTGCGAGACAGATGAACGGTTAGAGATGAAGAGGGTTGTTCAGAGGGACTGCGTCAATAAAGCCACCACTCATGAAAAATGACTGCAGGGCTGTGCTTTATCAGCATTAATGATGCTTAAAATGCATTCCTGAGCATACACATATGCTTACACTCATACAGAGATTTGAAAGCATTCACTCCTTCTAGATATTTTTTAACCAACAGATTAGTGCAAGTGACTTCTGTAGTTCGGTTTCATGACTTTTCTAATAAAAAAAATGAAAAAAAAAAAGTTACAGTTTGACAAATGATTCTATCTGGAGAAAGCCCTCAGAACCAGAGCCATTTTTTACATAAAAATGCGTAAAATGGTTACAGATAAGTTAGGCAGCTGACAGACTATTTTATTTGCTGGTTTAAGATATGGTATTTAGCCATTTGCTTCCTTTTCTTCCATCTAAATAAATACCTTAGTTAGGAAATTATTATTACAATGGTACAGAATTCCATATAAAGGGATATTTAAACAAAACAGAATTTTAGAAAAAGATCTTTATAACTTATATATTACCTGATTCTGAGAATATTATCAATATTATTTAGACAACTTATCTTTTCACAAATGAATGTTTTCAGTGAGAATTTTTAGATTTGAAATTATTTCCAGCACATTTTTAGAAGATCAGTGTTAGAAAGTGTAGGGTTTTTTTTTTTAAATAAAATGAAACCCCATAGACCAATGCTTCTGCAGCTTAGATGAATAAATGTCAATTTACGAAGGAAATAAAGTGTATGAAATGTTAACATATACCATAGTTTGGCTCTAATAGTGTTTCTAAAATTGAACTAAAAGGATTTTTAACATTTGCTTTCCAGTGTGTTTTTACCTAGTTTTACCAGTCTTAATATCTATTTCCATGTATTTTTCACTTCGTATTGTGAAGAAAATCAATATTATTTGCTTAGATTACCAAAAGCGACAAATTCTTTGAAATATGTGAAATGATTTGAGTGGTTGTAATAGGAACTTAGAAAAGAGCAAATAGAGTTTTTACATCATTACAAGCGTGACATCAAGGTTTTGAGCACCTGACTTGGGAAGAAAAGTCTTTGCTTCATTAAATTGGTAACATTTTGGAGAGAAAGGATGAGCCTGCGATGATAAGCAGCTACAAATGTGGAGCAAATTAGCTCTTATACTCAGACTTAAAGTTTTGAATTCCACTCTGAATACCCATAGGGATGTTTTAAAATGTAATCAAACGTTCCACAAGATGTTTCCAGACACGAGTGTAAATGTAAAAGAGTGGAAATAATTTAAAACTCTACATCGTGTTTTTATGTATTAGTTATAATCATTAAGAGTGTTTTACATCTGACTTTCATACCCACAATTCTGCCTATGCATCTTGCTTTTACAAAGGCCGTATTTCATGCCAAAATTGCCGGTTCCATGGACTTTCAAAATCCTCATCTCCATTGCTTCTCTGCATCCCTTGTTCATATTCTTTCTGGACTTTTTTCCCGCTACATTATTAACTGTTTCTGAGTCTCCTATTTCTGTGATTATTCTTGGTTGACTTATCTTATTTTTATCTTATTTTTGCTCACCGATCCAGGCCTGCTCTTTGTTCTCTCCTGTCTCCTGAGTGCCCAAATCTACTTCCACAGCTTCAACTACAGCCTGGAGGGTGGGACTCCAGGAAGGATACTTCTCCTGGGCTCCAGATGTATTATTTTCAGTTATGGACACCTCGTGGAATTGGGAACATTTAAGAAAAAATTCTTACAAACTCATAAATATGATGCACTGTATTTATAAAAATATTCCTATAAGACACATCTTTATGTATAGTATCTGTCTCTGTGATCAGTTGATACATTTATGAAGACAGATTGTGTTTCTTGCTCATGATTACCAAAGAATTTCTCTTAGCACCATTTAATAGCTTCTCCCTCCCTTTGCATAGTCAAAACTATGCAGGACCCCCCTACTCTCATGTCTTCAAGTGATAAAATCTGGAAAGCAGCCATGTACAGAGGTTTGAGTTCTGAATCTTTTTCTACTTGTTTCTAGGCTCTAAAACCCTGGCCTGTATCCATTATTGGCCTAGCCATAGGGGTTATTGATGCTTTCTGGAATAATTAAAACTCTAATACCTCAGCCTCTTCTCTAACTTTTTGTTCAGTCCTCCAATATCTTTTTACCAAATTCTCTATATTAAATTCCCTCCTTAAAAACAGAACAACAAACTGCAGTTTAAATTTTCCTGATTTGACCCTGAACAGAAACAAAATGTGTTACCGCTACAGTTTCTCACTTTTTGCCTCCCATTACACTTTCTTTTCTTTTCTTTTCTTTTTTTTTTTTTTTGAGTAAGAGTACCACTAGGTCACCCAGGTTGGAGTGCAGTGGCATGCTCACAGCCACCGCAGTCTCGATCTGCTGGGCCCAGGCGATCCTTCCTCCTCAGCCTTCTAAGTAGCTGGAACCACAGGCACGTGCCATCATGCCTGGCATTACACTCTCTTAATAGGGGCTTTATTATATCAAAGTTCTTACGTAAAATGTAATCCATTTATCCATCTTTTCAATAATAGTAGGCTTTTTTGTGTGTGCATATGTAGGAAATCCATCTTGTCCTGAAGTCAGGTGTCTAGTCTTCCATATTAAGCTAGGACAATTTATTTCCTAAAAAATGTAATTTTTTTTTTTTTGCATAAGGTTTGAAGAGATTTTCTTTCTTTTTTAGTATGTATATAATTATGACCTGGAATAATTTCTTTTCTTTGAAATGCCACTTTTCCACATTGTCCTTTCCAGCAGCTCCATATCAAGTCCACCGTTTTCTAGTTACATGGTTTGTTTCTGAATTCTTTGTTATGTTCCATTGTTCTCTGTTTCCATCCTCCTGTCAAAGGCACACTATCTCAATTAATGTGGTTGTACTCAGTAACAAGCTCCCAACTGTAATTTGACCCTCTAAACCAATTTAGAGAGAATTAACACCTTGATAGCATATAGAAACACAAATAAGACTTGAGTTATTTTTTTTGAAGAGCCAACTTTCAGTTCTATTGATTTCCTCTTTTTTGTTTTCAATTTGATTTCTGTTCTTATTTTTATCTTTTATGTTTTTATTTTTGCTTTTGTCTTAAATTATTCTTTTTTCTCTAGTTTCTGCATATGCAAATTAAGTTATTGGTTATAGATCTTTTTGGTGTTTTAAATACATGTATTTGATAGTATAAATTTTTCTCTAACATTGTTTTTGCTGAATTGCAAATATTTTAATAAGATGCCTTTTTCTTTTAATTTAGTACAAATATATCTTAATATTCTTGAAATAAATCCTTGACTCATGAGTTACAGGAATGTTTGTAATTTTTAATATTCTCAAACTTTACAGTTGTCTTTCTGTTATTAATATTCAGTTTAATTCCACATGCTTTGAGAATTTTATTGTTAAACTGAGTCACCACCCCCCCAAAATATGTTGAATACTTAACCCTCAAGATCTCACAATGTGTCCTTATTTATAATAAGGGTGCTAACAGATGCACTTAGTTAAATTGAGGGGAGGTCATATTGGAGTAAGGTGGGCTCCTATTTCAATATGAGTAGTGTCCTTATATGAGTAGACGATGTAAAGACACAGAGGCACAAAGGAGAATGACATATGATGACAAAGGTAGAGATTAGAATTATACAGTTGCTATCTAAGAAATGCCAGGAATTGCCAGCAAACCACCAGAGGTTAGGATGAGGTCAGGAAGGATTCCCCTGACAGATTTCAAAGAGACCATTGTCCTGTCACCACCTTGATTTTAAACTTCTAGCCTCTAAAAGTGTGAGATATTTTATTTCTGTTGTTTAAGCCAGCAGTTTATAATGATTTCTTAAGACATTCCTTGAGGAAAGAAACAAGCCCTTAATATATTATTCATAGTTATTTTAAATTCTCTGCTGAAAAATTTCAACATTTCTCTCCATCTGGATCTACTTTTGACATGCCTTTTGTCTTTTCAGAATTTTTATTTTTTATTTTGTTTTATTTTGCATTTGAGCATGCTTTATAATTTATTTTAGATCAAAGTTGATCATGTTTAATTTGGTAAAAGGAACTGATGCATTTAGGTTTTTGTTGTGAGGAATTAAGTTTTTCTAGCTGGGAAATGGGCTGTGTTTGATGTTTTGCAGTTACAGATACCAGCAGCTACAAATTCGTATAGCATCCTAGTTGGTATCTTTTCTCTTGATTTTTGGACTTTTCCATGTATTCCTCTTCAGTGAGAGTCTGTGTCCTGCAATTCTTTGGCTATAGTCCACTGTTTTGTACAATAGCATGACCTGTTGAGGTGGGGTAAGGTATGAGAGAGAGGGTGCATTTTAAAAAGTCCCAATAAATTGTACTCACAAGTGTATTTTTTTAATGGCATTGTTTATTTTCCCTTGTAACCTATTCTCATCATTTCCAATTTTTTTAAAGTCTTAATCCTTATTGACTATGCTTTTTTGATGAAACAAGGCTGGAAAGAGCTGACATATATAAAGTTTGCTGGCCACAGCTGTATTAAAATACACATTTTAAGATTTTTTTTAACTACTCATATGTGTTTTTTTAATGGAAAAAAGTAAATGAAGTACAGGTTTTGTTCCATATGTGCTAGAACCAAGTGTTCTATATTGTTCTTATGTTCAATGAATGGGCAGTATAATTGGAAAGTTTAGAAATTGTCAAACTATAGGAGTCGAAAATAGAGTCTAACCAGTTGCTCATGAAAGAGAAATGGAAGTAAAGTAGAATTAATGTTTTTGAAGATGGAGTTAAGAAAGTATCAATGAAGTCAAGGAGATTAACTGATTCTCAGAATGGTTAATCAAAGGTAGAAAATAAGATACCAGAAATAAGTAAGAATTATCCATTATAGGAAATCTAAGGTCAGGAATATATTAAAAATGTCCTCCAAAAGTTACATGGCAGTGTGTAGTAGTGAAATCAATTTAAAAAAATCTATCAATGATATATCTTGTTAATGTAAGGCAGTAACCAAAAGGTAGAAAAACTGTATCAAATTAAGAAATAAAGTTTATAAAGATCAAAGTATTATATACATATATGTAATGTCCAAGTGTTATACCAAGTGTAAGTGAAATTAGGGAAGAGCTCATCATCAATGTGAAGAAAGCCAGGACATTTTATCAGAAAGTTCAACTGTACCATAAGTGAGCCAGGCAGGACATCGGTAATTCAAGTTCAGGCTTGAGGCAGTTTTGGTGCTGAAATACAATAGATGTTCATGGTTTATAACATCGTGAAATGCATAGATTACTGAGGACACAGATTTTTTTCACATAGAGCATTTTTTTTCTTATTTCCATTAGTTATTGTGATAAGAGATTATGAAAAGAAGTCTGATTTAGATGGTGTGAGGAGAGATACTCGTCACAGATGAAAGACATAGTCAAGCTGAAACAAGAACACTAGATTCCTAGCTGTGTTAGGAATATGAGTGTATTTATGTTTCTGTTGTGTGTGAATGCATGAGTGGTATATGTTGACTTTGGAAGGTATGCAGGAAAATGTGTTATATTTAGAAGTGACTACAAATAAGAAGGCCTCGAATGAAAATACTTGGTGAATTTGTCAAATGTAAGGCCTTTGCAACTGAGTCACAGGGAGTAACCAGGAGAAGAATACCAATTTGTTGCCGGAGAAGTAGACAGAAACCTAATCATATGGATTTTAAACCTGTATTAAACACCCTAAAGAGGTGAAAGCATGGATTAATGTGATCAGATTTGCATTTTCAAAAGATCACTGGTGTTAACAGAATTTCTCCAGGGCAGATTTATCACATATAAGGAGACAAAAATGGCAAGAATTGCTAGAACAAAGGATTTTTTTTTAAAGCAAATCCAATATTCATTGACCTCTCATATTTCAAAAACCCACAAGGCAAATTTTTTGAGAAATATAAAAGAAAAAAATTGAATGAAGAAGAAAATAAAAGTGAAAGGAGGAATTAGGTCTTACATTTTTATCAGGGGAAAGAAGAGCAATGCAACATTTATGACATTTAACAATTCTCATGGAACTATTAATGCACAGGCAAACAGCAGGTGGAAATTCAAAATTTGAGCCTTGTCTTGGAATCAAGGCAGTGAAAAACATCATTTCTGGCCAGCGAAAGACAGATAAATGCTTAAGAACCAGAATATTCAAAGCTGAGGCTTATTTGCCCTCCTGGACCCTTTGAATTTGGAAGTAATAATAAGTGCTTCTTAAGGTTCAGAAATTGATTAAAAGAGGTACTCCCACAGAGAGGAATTAGTAACAAACAGTCTCAATAGACAAATCCAAGAGCTTTGTAATCTTGTAAAAGATGTAGAACATCATGATAAATACATGGAAAAATGACATTGTGGGTAGCACATAGCATGAGCTTTGCTTGAAGAGTTTAAAATTGTAAATAAGAAACATATAGTTTGCAGAAGAGAGTGGAGAGGTTGTCCTTGAGTTGAAATTAAACCTTGAGTATCTAGAAAAGCAACGTACAAAGAAGCTAGACATTAATCATATAGAACGACTCCAGGAAAGACTTCTTCTCGAGATTTGCTACAGAATTTTGATCATTTGTGTTGCCATCTCTTAAAAGTGTAGCCTTGGGTAAATTAGTTATCTCAATGCCTTCATTTATTCATACAATAATATGAATAAAATAATACTGAATTTACTAATTGGACTCTGCTTTCAGTTTTTTTTTAATTCAAAAAACTTTAAGTGGGATTGATGAATCATACGACAGTTCTATTTTTTTATTTTTTGAGGAATTTACATACTAGTTTTCATATTCGTTACATCATTTTTAAAACTTATCAGTAGTGCACAAGTGTTCCAACTTTTTACATCTCTGCCAACAAATGTTACTTTCTTTTTTTTTTTTAAATAGTAGCCACACTTATGGGTGTGAGGTGATATTTCATTTGGTTCAAATCTGCATTTCTCTGATGATTAGTGATGTTGAAAATCTTGTACTTGGTCATTTGTATCACATCTTTGGATAAATAGCTATTTAAGTTATTTTTCTGTTTTTAAATCACATCTTTTGACTTTATGTTTTTGAGTTGTAAACATTCTTTATACATTCTGGATATTAACATTTTATAAGATACAGAATTTGCAAATCATTCCATAGGTTACCCTTTTATTCTGTTGATTGTGTCATTTGATGTACAAAAGTTTTTAAATTTGATATAATCTCATTTGTCTATTTTTGCTTTTGTTGCCCACACTTTTGATGTCACACTCACGAAATTATTGCCAGGTCTATTGTCATGAAGCTTTTTCTGTATTTTCTTCTAGGCATCTTATAGTTTAGTGTTCAATCCATTTCAAGCTGACTTTCATATGTGATGTGAGATAAGGATCCACATTTATTCTTTTGCCTGTGGATATCTAGTTTTCCTAATAACATTAGTTGAAAAGACTGTTCTATCTGCATTAATTTATTTTGCCACCCTTGTTAAAAAGCGTTTGACCATACTATATGTCAGAGTTTACTTCTGGGCTTCTTATATTATCCTATTTGTCTATATTTCTATCTGTAGGCCAGTACCACATTGTTCAAATTATTGTAGCTTTGTAATATGTTTGGAAACAAAGAAATGTGAGTTCTCCAACTTTGTAGTTTTTCAAGATTGTTTTAGCTATTTAGGGTCCATTAAAGTTCCATATATATTTTAATATATTTCTATTTCTGGGAAAAAAAAACGGTTTAGGTTTTCATTGGAATTGCAGTAAATCTACAGCTACCATTGAGTAATATTGACATTTTTGCAATAGTGAGTCTTCTAATCCAGGAACATAAGAGATCTTTCCATTATTTGTATCTTCTATAATTTTTTCAGCAATTTTTTTTTTATTTCTAGTGTTCATATCTTCCATCCCCTTGGCTAAGTTTGCTTCTAAGTATTTTATTCTTTTCCAGCTTATTGTAAATAAAATGATCTTAATTTTTTTCTGATTGTTCATGATTTTCTTTTTTGTATTTTTTGTGTTGGATCCTCACTCTGTCACCCAGACTGGAGTACACTGGCTTGCTCTTGGTCACCGCAGCCTCTACCTGCTGGGCTCCAGTGATCCTTCCACCTCAACCTTCCAAGTAGCTGGAACTGCAGACACACTGCCATGCCCAGCTAATTTTTGATTTATTGTGGAGATGAGATCTCACCAAGTTGCCCGGGCCGGTCTCAAACCCACGGGCTCAGGCAATCCACTCACCTTGGCCTCCCAAAATGCTGCGATTACAGGCTGAGTCACTGCGCCCATTCTATGATTTTCATATAATGCTGTTAATTTTTGTGTGTTGATTTTGTATCCTGAAACTTTGCTGAATTTGTTAGTTCTAACAGTTTTTGTCAGGTAATCTTCAAAGTTTTCTATGTACAAGTTCATGTTATCTGTAAAAAGAGCTAGATTTACTGGTTCCTTTCCAATTTAGATGTCTTGTATTTCATTCTCTTGCTTAATTGATCTATGTAGAAATTCCAATGCTATGTTAAATACTAGCAATGGTAGTAGGCATTCTTGTCTTCTTCCCCTTTTAAAGAAAAAATGTTCACTCTTTCACCAGTGAGTATGATATTAGCTGTGGGTTTTTCGTATGGTCTTTGTGATGCTGGAATAGTTTACTTCTGCTCATAGTCTGCTGAGTCTTTTTATTACAAAAGGTTGTTGAATATTGTTGAACACTTTTTCTGCCTCATTTAAGATCATTTTGTGTCCTTTATTTTGCTAAAGTGATGTATTATATTGATTGATTTTCTTAAGTTAAATCATCTTTGCAAGGGATAAATCCCACTTAGTTGTGGTATATAATCTTTTAACGTGTTGTTGAATTCAGTTTGCTAGTACTTTCTGAGGGTTTTTGTATCAATATTCACCAGGGATGTTAGTCTAGTATTTTCTTGAAGTGGGTTTGTCTGGCACTGGTACCAGGATAACTTTGGCCTTGCAGAATAAGCTCAGAACATTTTCCTTTCTTCAACTTTTGGAAAAATTTGAAGAGGATTGATATTAATTCACCTTTAAATGGTTGGTAGAATTCTTTAGTGAAGCCTTTGGAGGCTTTTATTTGTTGGGAGGTTTTGATTACTGATTCAATTTACTTACTAGCTACTCACTTGTTAATATTTTATATTTCTTACTGATTCAGTCCTGTTAGGGTATATGTTTCTAGTAATATATTTATTTCTTCTAGGTTATTCAGCTCATTAGTATACAATTTTCATATTATTCTTTACTGATCCTTTTATTTTGTGCCATTGGTTGTAATATACCTTTGTTCATTTCTGATTTTAGTTATTTGAGTCTCTCTCTCTCTCTCTCATAAATCTAACAAAGGGTTTCTCAATTTTGCCTATCTTTTCATGAAAGCAATTCTTAATTTTATTGATTTTTTTTACATTGCTTTATTAGAATCACATATATTTAACTGCAGTTAACTACATGGCCATGAAAGACACCAAAATTTGTGAGATTGTATTAAGGTGTAGCATGTGATTTTTCACCTAAATTAAAAAAAAATGATCCTTTTGTAGTTCATTTGGCATGATGATTGGGGGTTCACAGGTGCATGTGTGAGATATGCCAACTTTAAACCTTGTTATGACATGGGCATATTACCCATTTGACAATTAAAAAAAAGAAAACAATTAAAAACTCTCAAAGCAATATTATTATTAATAAATTGAATTACTTTGGTTTTTTAAAATATATAAACAACTTTATTTTAGACATAGCCTTTATAAATATATACTTGGAAGATATTTTATGTTTTCCTACAAATACAGTCAGACTCAAGTCTTACTTCTCCTAGGTGTGGCTTACATTTAACTATCTACTTGATTTTTAAATAAAACATTATCATGATTATCAGAGGTTGCTGTTTGATCAGAATTCTCAGGAGTAAGACTTCCAAACATTTTGTTTTGTTAACCTACTGAGATATAACTGGAGGCAATATCTCACTAAGAACTTTTGCTTCCCAGAAAAATGTTAATCACTAAATATTGCTAATGATTCACACATGGATTGATTTAATCTTTTTTTTTTTTTTTTTTTTTTTGCTATTTAGTATACCGTACCACAATTCCTAAAATACCATTGGGTTTTTTTGACAAGACACTTTTCTAATCCTCTTTAGACTTTAAGTCTGTGTCTTTGAATGCTAAACTTCCTTATATTGCCCAATAAATGCTGACATTCAATAGAATTGAATTCTCAAGTTTTTCCATGATACCACTGTATGTGTGTTTTTTTATTTTTCATTATTTTATCTTCACATACAATTTCAAAAAATACCTATAAAAAGAACAAGAGATTTAGATTTTAGTATAATTCAGTGGCAACAACCAATGATATTAATTAGAGATAAATGGTGATATAAAATAAAATAAACATTAATCTAAGAGTTACAAAGATAATACTCAAACAATTGTTCAATTAATTATATAAGATAGACAGATCTGTAGACAGGTAAATAGGTAACTTGATCATTCTAAAATTCATTTTGTTAGGTCAAAATCCCAGCACAGCCTCCAAAATGTTAGCTCAGATAAGGTCTGTGATCTGATGCTATGTGAAAGATGCAAAAAATTGCATAGAAGTTAGATTGGAAGACATCGTTTATTTAAAAAGTAAATTGGAGAAAGAGGAGATTCACCTCCCCAAAGTAGGGGAGGGAGCCAAAGCTTAGGAACACATGACAGCCATAGCTCAAAGAGTCATATGGCCAGACCAGAGCTTAGCAAACATTGGGTTGAATGCTTTTAAACCTTCCCTTTGATGGGGATAGGGTGTTAAGTTGATTGGGTTGTGGTCTGTTTCACATCATCAGGAAGGGAACAGGTAAGCACAGATACTGATGTCAGGTGATAGCAGGCAGATGGGTGGGTGAGTCACATGACTGCTGCCATGGTGATGGGGTCTGTCTGTGTCATGAAGGTCACAAAGGGCTGATAAGGTTAGCTTGATTTAGGCAAATACTTAAAACAGAAAAGCTAATTAGTAAAACAAGCTAAGGAGGGTTGAAAAACAATTATCAATAGTTAAGGTTCTGCCTTGAATAGTGATTGGAGGATAAATTAAAGACAATTGCTAGAAAAACATGACAAAGCTAAAAATGTTAAAATGGTTGTTTTTGGCTATGTTGACTCCATCTTATGTCCTTTCACATTTTTATTATCAGGTAAGTTGAAGTAAATGTAATACATTGATTAATATGGTTAGATAAGATTTAAAATGCATAATTGAGAAGAACTTGTTAAATTATATGATTATATTTACCACTATTTCAGAACATCTGGCATATTGATAAAGAAAAAAATAAGGATTTATCTATATGGTTTGACATCATTTTGGTTGGTTTCATAGAAATGAAGATATCTCCATTTTTTAATAAAAAATTCCGGGAGGAGGGAAAAATTTAATATTAAATATTTCTAAATGTATTTTGTCTAATGTTAAATTAAAGATTACTATAGAGGAATAATTTTATTAATACATTTTATTATTTATAAATTATACTTTGTAGTTATATAAGAACAAAATACGTAGAGCATTTTAAAAAATACTTAATATGATGTATGTTAAATATGTTTAAAGTAGTTCAATGTTATGTCTTCATTATATGTATATATAGCTAATATAAATGACTGAGTGACTCCATCGTATCTGAATTACCCCCTAAAAAAAGTTAGATTGGCCTGATATTTAGATGGATTTGACGGACTCAAACTAATTTAGAATTATTTGATCAATTGCATTTAGTGATTAATTACATATATTTCATACATACAAAAAACATTAGGTTGAATATAACCTTGGGTACATTTCTGATAATCTCTTCTTTGAATATCATGCTTCCGACATCTGATTAGATAAAACATTCTTCTTTTTTATTTATGCAATCTCAAAGATACTTATTTCACATGATGCTTGTCTTTTAAAAATTAATTATATTAACTATATTTTCTCCATGCGCTTATGTTATTGCGCTACATAAACTTTTTTGAAAAGTTATCCCTATGCAACATTGTCAAATCACATTATTTTATCCCTTTGAATATGTGTAATGAATAATGAACACAAGAGTATTTATGATGGTGAGAGGGAATAAATTAAGTACTCACTTGCATACCAGAGAGGTACATATTTCCTCTGAATTTAGCTAGACTTGGGCAGGAGGGTAAAGAGACTAATGTTTTTCTCTAAGTGTGCTATTTATCAACCACCACAGTGGCTCAGAGCAATTTTGTTCTCTCTTCATGTCCCAGGGGTCCCAATATAGATTTTCATTTTGCCAGCTGGAAGAAGCCTGAAACTTTACCTGACGCTTAGTCTCGAGCAGCTGCTGGTCTTCATTGACTGAACAAGTAATCATTTTACTGCTGCTAAGATGGAGAGGTGACCTATCTTATCAGTGACCCTGTAATTAATTTCCTTTTTGTATGACACTAATCTGTCCTCTTGAAGGACAACAAAAGTTGCCTGGGTTAAACAATAAGAAATATGGGTCACTAGCCACATTTACAAGTGAAATCCACAGTTTATAGGTGAGCACAAAATAAGCACAGAGCTTCTTCTAAGCAGAATTCTGCAGAAGACCAGACACATGCATGCGCGCTCACACACACAAATCTCCCTCACAAAGCTTAAGAGAAGTCCCTTATATGTTTACTCTCACTCCCAGACTGTGCTTTTTATTTGAATGTGTGGCTGGTGATACAGACTTTTCATTATTTAACCAAACATCTTCTTTTGTTCTTGAGCAGTATGGCTTAATGTGATAAAAAAAATAAATAAATTACTGTGTCATTCTTATGATAGGTCATCTCTCCACTTTAGTGATGTGTGTGTGTGTGTGTGTGTGTGTGTGTGTGTGTGTGTGTGTGTGTGTTCGTTCTGCTTAGGAGAAGCCCCATATATATTAATGGTTGTCGGCAGGGCCAACAATTGTATATATGTCTCGTTTTCTTGCTTATGTTTTTAATGTCATTTATTGCTGTTCATTAAAGTAAAAATACTCACTGAATTACTTGTTTGACTTAAGTCCCCTTAGGTCAACTGTCTCCAAGATTTTATAAACAAATATCTTCAACTAACTTCACCAAAAAAACACTTCCTTAGGACCTGTTATGTGAACTTCAATATGCTAGATAATGGGACTGCAAAGATGAATAAACACCATGCTTATTTTTCAAACTGAATTACCCTGTGAGCAACACTGAAATCGTACATGTGCTGAGCAATAAGAATAAATCAAAGCAATTATATTTTAATCATTTCAATTAAAATAATTTATGTCAAAATGTAAAATGCCAGTAGTATAAACTTCACTCTTGAAGAGATCTTTCAATTTATTTAATATTTTTCTAGAACATATATCTGTTTCAATTACATATATAATCGCATAGAAAACCACACTACAGCTTCATGACATACCAGTTCTTAATCATAAAAGTGGCCAAAATTTCTGGCTTAAAAAATATTCATTACAGCTACATTTTATAGCCAGATATAAAGACATTTGAGTGTCTCATAATGAATACATAAATTTGATAGGTGTTAGAATAACTGTTTGTAACAATCTTTCATGGAAAATTCTTAATCCTGTGAAAAATACTTATGCTGAGGAAAGAATACAGAAAATACTGTAATCCCAGCTATTCAGAGGCTGAGGTGATGTCCATGTCCTAATTCTCGGAACCTGGGATATATTAATTTATGTGACAAAAGGACTTTGCAGATGTGATTAAGTTCATGATTTTGAGATGGAAATTTATCCTGAGTTATACAGGTGGGTCGAATGTAATCACATGACACCTGATAAGTAAAAGAATCATGCAGCCGGGTTCGGTGGCTCAGCCTGTAATACCACGCCTTTGGGAGGCTTAGGTGAGTGGATAGCCTGAGGGTTCGAGACCTGCCTGGGCAACTTGGCGAGACCTCATCTCTACAATAAATAAATAAATAAATCAGCCCAGCGTGGTAGCGCGTGCCTGTAGTTCCAGCTACTTGGAAGGCTGAGGTGGAGGGATCGCCGGAGCCCAGCAGGTCGAGGCTGCGGTGGCCGGGAGCGGCCACTGCACTCCAGTCTGGGTGACAGAGTGAGACTCCAACTCAAAAAAAAAAAAAAAAAAAAGAATCATGCAAGAGAGTCAAGGTCAGAGTGATATGATATGAGAAAGACTTGGCTGCCAGTTTTGACTTTGAAGATGGGGAGGAGGGCAGGAGCCAAGCAATGCAGGTCTCTAGAAAATATAAAAATAAAAAAATCTAGATTTTTCTTCTAAAGCCTTCAAAAGAAATGCAACACTGTCTAAACCTTGATTTTAGTGCAGCATATCTAATTTGACCTCTAACCGCCAGTATTGTTAGAACATCAACAGTACAGTATTGTTTTAAGGCACTGCACTTGTAATTTGTTACAGCAGTAACAGAAAACTAATACTAAACTAATAGGTACCTATAGTAAATAAATTAATTTGACTCTGTTTTTCAAGCAGATTTTACTATATAACACCTTTTGTATCTACAATTACTAAAATACTGTTGTACATCTTTCTCTTTGTGGTATGTATGTTTTAATAAAGTTGATGATGATAAATACGCATATTTTGGAAATAATATCCCAACAGTGCATTTATGTCACTTTAATCAGTTTCAACTTTACACACACACACCCACATGAACAATTTACCAAAGTAATTTTTACTTCAACATTTTATAAAATGCATGAAATAATGAATTGGTGAATAAAATATATAAAAAAGCAACACTAACCTTACCTTAAATAGTTATTATTTTTCTTTATTTTTTATTTTTATTTTTTGAGTTGGAGTCTCACTCTGTCGCCCAGACTGGAGTGCAGTGGCCGCTCCCGGCCACCGCAGCCTCGACCTGCTGGGCTCCGGCGGTCCTTCCGCCTCAGCCTTCCAAGTAGCTGGAACTACAGGCGCGTGCCACCACGCCCGGCTGATTTTTGTATTTATTGTAGAGATGAGGTCTCGCTTGCCCAGGCGGGTCTCGAACTCGCGGGCTCAGGCAATCCACTCACCTCAGCCTCCCAAAGGCACGGGATTACAGGCTGAGTCACCGAGCCCGGCTAAATAGTTATTATAAAATGTAGGTGATGTTATTACACCAACATCAAGTACATATTTGGAATTTATGATGATATGTAAGAGGACTTGAAGGAAAAATATATAGTGATTAATTCATCTCCCATGTTTATTTACATATAGTTAAGAAATGGGCAAAGTAGTCAGATAAAAATATTTGTTTTATTATGATAAAATTGGACAGCAGAAACTGGCCAATATACAAAACCATCATAGTTTTTATGCTCCCTTTAATATTAAATATACTTGTTCTATCACAGAGAGGTAGAAATCATAGACCTCCTCAGTTCAGTAAAGTTAAAGAATATTGGTGAAGAAAGTAGAAGTCCTCTCTCTGTGAACAGACAAATCATAAAGGAAGAATGAAAGAATCTCAGTAAGCTATGGTTGGTTCTTTCTTCTGAGTGCAAAAATAATAGAACTCATATTCGGCTGGAATCTAGCAAGATCCCACATGAAAACAAAGAATGAAAGAATTGAAGTGTCTCCCAGCAGTGTGAAATGCAATGAGCAAATCAGGTTAGTTTATGCACCATGAATATTTGTGAGGTTATATGGGAGGATAATTAATTTAAATCAAATTATCTCTGAAAATTGTGGGTTTTCTTCTTTTGATGGTTTATGAAAATATGAATAACTATTATAGCTTGGAAGTTAGATTTTTTGCTTAAATCTAATAGCCTAAAATTTAGTGAAAACATAATTTCTATAGTTGGCTTGAAGGATGATACATTGAATGGTCACCATTTCTTGAGTACTAAATCATATTATGAAAGCTGTATTAGATGAAGACAATTAGAAAAAAAATAATGAAAAACTAAGGAAGGGCTTTACTAGAATAAAGACCAAAGTAATTCTGGAAGTAAATCAGTGTTCAGATTTGTGTGTGTGTGTGTGTGTGTGTGTGTGTGTGTGTGTGTGTAGCATAAAATATTGGTGCTTTCCCAGGTTGATTCAAGAGAGGAACACTCTATTTAAAGAAACTTGCAACATAAGCAGACTTTACTTTTTCATACCTCACATTTCAAAAATTTTATTTTGCTGTGCTGTTTATTGAATGCTTTCAGTTCTTCATCTAAATTTTGAAGATGTCATAGATATCCAAGGAAAACAAAGAACTGGTGAGCCTGAATGATATCTTTTAAAGGACCCACATTACAACATCACAATTTCTGATGATGCAATGGAAAGTTTCGCTGTGCAAAAAAAAAAAGCATCCAAATTGGAATAGTATCATTGTCGTATACTATTCATGTGTATTCTAGTTTAATTTCCATGCTTTCAGAAAAAACAGTCATACCACAACTAATATGGAGAAGCTATCAAGGCTACAGTAAGGAAAGTTCATTAAAATTTTTTTGGACCATTTTGTACTCTGTTTCTTTCTTCATTTTTTTTTGTTGTGTTTGTTTTGGTTTTTAATAAGCATAAAACAGATAACAGTGAGGTTCACTGAGACTTAGTAAAACTAGTGATAGAACTCATGTTGAGATAACTTTTAAAAAATACACTTAAAGCTACAGTATGTAAGAAGAGTGAAGTTAAAGTCCTTAAAAATATTTCATGGATTGCCTGAGCCCGCGGGTTCGAGACCCGCCTGGGCAACTTGGCGAGACCTCATCTCCACAATAAATCAAAAATTAGCCGGGCGTGGTAGCGCGCGCCTGTAGTTCCAGCTACTTGGAAGGCTGAGGCGGAAGGATCGCTGAAGCCCAGCAGGTCGAGGCAGCGGTGGCCGGGAGCAGCCACTGCACTCCAGTCTGGGTGACAGAGTGATACTCCAACTAAAAAAAATCTATCTATCTATCTATCTATCTATCTATATATATATATATATATATATATTTCAAATATCTCAAATACTATTCCAATTTGTATGCTTTTTTTTTTTTGGCACTAGGGGTATAAGTAGGCATTTGAAATCATTCTGAACTTTTTTATATATAAATCTGTAATTTATAGCTACTACCAACTATTATATTTCATTTGTCTACTCAATTAGAAAATTAATAAAAGGAATGAAACATTTATGTTGTGTTAAAGCTTTAGTATGATGGAAGGCTGAGGCGGAAGGATCGCCGGAGCCCAGCAGGTCGAGGCTGCGGTGGCCGGGAGCGGCCACTGCACTCCAGTCTGGGCGACGGAGTGAGACTCCAACTCAAAAAAAAATAAA
>CAUYQG010072292.1:0-80754 GCA_963574415.1 Tarsius wallacei | reverse complement strand
CCTCATCTCTACAATAAATCAAAAAATTAGCCGGGCGTGGTAGCGCGCGCCTGTAATTCCAGCTACTTGGAAGGCTGAGGCGGAAGGATCGCCGGAGCCCAGCGGGTCGAGGCTGCGGTGGCCGGGAGCAGCCACTGCACTACAGTCTGGGCAACAAGTGAGACTCCAACTCAAAAAAAAAAAAAAATTGAAGAAAACTTTTAAAAAAATACCGAATGGGAAAAAAACTAAATAATGTACTCTAAAAAGACCTTTGAGTAAAGAGTACATGTCTGGGGAAATTATAAAATATTAAGAACTGAACAAAAATGAAAACATTGCAGTTGAAATTTATCAGACACAGCTACAGCACAATTTAGGAAGAAAGTTATAGCATCATATGCATTAGTCATAAAGCAAAATGTTGAAATCATGCTAATTTCTTTTTGAAAAAAAGCTACGGATTAAACTCAATAAAACAAGAAAGGTACAATAAACATAAAGGTAAAAACTATTAAAATAAACAAATAATATAAGAGAAGGAAAAAAGAATACCAAAGTGAAAAGATTGACTAAAAAATGTCAATACTTTGGCAAGATTTAGCATATTAAAAGGCAAGATGCAAAGCAAAAATATACAAGGAAAGGGAAAACTAACCTCAGATACCAGAGACTTAAGAAAAAATATAAGTTTGAACAATATATGCTAATAATTTTGATAACCTATAAATACTGTTTTCAACCAGAGTTATTATCAATCCCTAGCTGGAATCTGAAAATCTATAGGAGTGTTATGATTATCACAATGGCTGGAATTGCAATTGATGAATTTAGTGTTCATTGCCAGGACAGAAAACTTGAATAGTTAAAAAAAAATAAAAAAACTTGAAATGATAAATTAAAAAATACACTTTTCCCCCCTCCTTTCCTGTTCCTGCTTTTTCATCAAAATCCTGGGCATATGTTTCTTTATAGATAATTTTTCCTTACCTTCTATAAGCAGAAATATCTAACTTAAATATTTTGCTTTAGAAAATAGAAAAAACAGTAAGTTCATTAATAAATGTTATGAACCTAGTACATTTACAATAAAAATATGTGAAAGTACCATTTTTATTCTAATCTAGAAGGAAATATCTTAAGTAAAGTTTACCTAATTTAACCCAAAGTATACTAAAAACTAAGGATGCTTTGATACCATGGACTATTACTTTTTAAAAATTACTTTCCTTTTCACTACATGATTATTACAACAATGCAGATAAAACACTTCATACAATGAATTACCTATTTTGTAGAATTAATATACCTATGAATAGATTGAAATTTTTTTAACAATAGAAATCTGCATATGTTAAACCCACATAAAGCATCCTTCTTAATGGAGGATATTTAGGTGAATTTAGATGTATAAGATCAGGAATAAATGTGGATGTCCCTTATCACAATTGCTTTTTGGCATAACAGTGAAGATCCTAGCCAGCCATTCTAGAGAGAGACAGAAGGAGTAAAAGGATTATAGATAAAGGGGGAAAAAAGCTGCCTAGAAATCTCAACAATAAATTTTATTTTTATTTTTAAGTAATAATAGGTGTTTACTTGGAGAAAACTTTAACTTAGAAAATCAATGACATGTTCTTTATCAGTAATAAACAGCTAGAAAATATAGTAAAGAATATAATTTCATTTATAATATGAACAGATTATAAAATAATTTATTATCAAATATTATAAATAATTTTAACAAACAATACACAAACCTTAGATTAAAATATTAAAATATATTAGAGAAGCTAAAATCAAAAGATGTTCAACAGAATTAGTCATTAGGTAACTGAAAATCAAAAATCATGATGAGATACCAACTTTACATCCACAAGAATAGCTATATTAAAGAAAATGGAAAATAAAAAAGTGTTAAAGAGAATACGAAGAAATGAGAGAGCTTCTACATTGCTGGTGGGAAGGTAAGATGTTGCTGCCACTGTGGAAGGCGGTTTAGTGATTTCTCAAAAAGTTAAATATAGAATTACTATATGTCCTAGAATGGAAGGGACTTAATGGAAATAAATAAATAAATAAATGAATGAATACAATAAATACCATATGACCCAGCAATTTTTCTCCAGAAAAACTGGAATTAGGTACTGGAACAAATACTTTGTACACAAATATTCATAGCAGCACTATGCACAATAGCCAAAAGATGGGGGGAAAAAATCCAATGCCAATAGTAAGCTTCTGGCTTCTACCCAGGATATAGAAAGATGGAAAAAATTCACTCTCACCTGACAAGAAGATTCCAGAATATCTACAAAATCATTATTCTTCTTCAACTTCTCAGTAAACTGAGATTTCGGGGTAACCTGTTCTCTCCTAATCTGTAGAAAGACAGCTGTTCCCAACTTATGTCTGCGCATGAAAGAAAGGCAATATTGCCACACAAACGGGTGGGAAGGATTTAGCAAAAATTGCTAGCAAATTGCCAAAGCCCTAGCAATCATGTGGGCATGAAATCCCTGGCAAGAATGAAGGGTGAGTATAACACTGCAGATGAAAGGGGAGTCTACATGAATCAGTAGGCTCTTCTTCACAGACTCTAAGTAGACATTCACAAGAAAAATTACAGACAGAAAAGCAAGAGGATTTCTGTCAGTAGTGCCGGCTTGAAGGAGGGTCGTAGATGCTGCTTGTGGGAAAGACACTAGGTCCATATGGACCCTTCTCACCTCCAGGGCAAAAGACACAATATTGCTAAACACTAATTTGCTCTAGTTTGATTTGTACATTCACTATTATCCTGATAAAAATCCCAGAAATTTTAGAAATCTAGAAACTTCTTCTAAAATATACATGGAAATGCTCAGGGACTAGAGTGCCTGAAAAAGAAGAACAAAGATGAGACACAATACCTGATTTAATAAAAAGAATTAAAAATCAAAGACTTAATATAAAGCTATAATAATCAAGGCAGTGTGGTATTGTGAAAAGGATAGGAATAGCCAAATAGAGCAATAGAGCTGAACAGAGTTCTGAAATAGACACTCATGTGTGGTAAATTATTTTTAGTGAGGTTGCTAAGGAAATTTAGGAGAGCAAGCATTATCTCTTCATCAAATGGCCCTGAGACAATTAGATATCCATGTGCAGAAAACTAAGCCTTGACCCATAACTCACAACATTCACAAAAATTAAATAAAAATAGATTGCAGTCTCATTGCAAAAGCTAAAAGTAAAAACTTTTAAAAGAAAATATAAAATCTTTGTGACTTTGAGCAAGACAAATATTTCTTAGACAAATCTTCAAAAGCACTATCTATATAAATAGGTAATATCAATATATTGAACTTCAAAATTAAAAATTTCTCCTCTTCTAAAGATACTGCTAAAAAATAAAAAGAAGATTGAAAGAAAATTTTTGAGAAACTAGTATCTGAATAAAAAGACTGGTATCCAGACTACTCAAATAACTCTCAAAACTCAGTAGTAAATAAATAACCCAATAAAAAATAAGGGAAAACAGTTTTAACAGACATTTAGCAATAAAAAATATGAAGATGTCAAGAAAGCATGAAAAAATGTTCAGTATCATTAGTCCGTTTGGAAAAAAAAAATTTTGAATCACAATCAGGTACCAGTACATACCTATTGAAATTATTTAACAAAAAAAAGGTATCAGTTATTGGAGTGTGTATTGGAGTGGCTGCAGAGAATCTGAAAATCTCATATATTGCTGATAATAATGCACAATATTATCACCACTTTAGAAAACAGTTTGGCAGTTTATTATAATTAAATATATAACCTTGCAATATCATTTCTTGGTATTTACTCAAGTTAAGAAAACTTACTTCATATAAAAAAAACTGTATGTCAGTATTTATAGTAGCTTTGTTCATAATCACCCTAAGTGGAAAATAGCCCAAATATCCTTGAACTGGTGAGGGTATAAACACACTGTGATATATCCAAAGAATAGCTTACTATTCAGCTAGAAAGAAAGACCATATTCTTGTGTGCAACAATATGGATTGTCCCAAGCAAAGTGTGCTGAGTGGAAAAAAAGCATTTTTATCATTATATAAGCTAAATGCAACATGATTCCTTTTCCTTTTTCTAGAAATGGCAAATCTAGAGGGGCAAATAACAGATGATGGTTCTCAGAAGCTAAGTTGGAGCTAAGCGATTACTACAAAGGACTATGAGGGGATTTTGGGGAATGATGGAATTTTTGTTTGTATCTTGTTTATGGTGATGGCTATATTGACTGTATATGTCAAAAAGCATAGAACTCTATCTTAAAGGGATAGTTTCACTGTTCTAAAATTATACCTGTTGTACCTTTAAAAAATTATACTAAAGATAGCAATAAAATACTATGAAACTAGCATATAAACAGAAAACTAGATCACTGGAATACTGTTGGGAGTTTAGAAAGAGAGGTAGATGTGTATGAGAACTTAGTTATGAATTGTCATTATCAAATGATTGGGAAAAGACAGCATTGAGAAAACTGTTAGTCATATGGGAAAAAAGTGGGTTTTATGTGGTTTGAAATTCAAGTGTGAAAGGTTAAGCTATAGGCTAATACTGGAAAATATTAAATAACATCTTGGTAACCTCACAAAAGAACCCTTAAAGTAAAAAGCCAAGAATTCTCTCTGTATCCTGGCATAGTCATTCTGGAAATAAGTTGGCAAGTTTTTAGTGAAATGAAGCATTGATATATATTTTGACCAATTGATCACACACATGGATATGCATTTCATAGTTATGGATAGGAGAAAACTTTGAGTGAGTTCATTGCAACTGAGTTTTCATAGCAGGGAGTTGGAGAAAATTCTGTGCCTCTACAGTAGAATAAAATATAAGTAGAATGTGGTGGAAAAAATCTCTAAAATGGGATTCACAGGTGAGAAGCAGGAAGTTTGATATATAAAAGTTACTTAGCTTTAACTTATTCATCTTTAAAAAGGAATTTTAAAAACTATTGGGAAGATTAATGAGTTATTATAGCATATGAAGAATTTAGAACAATACCTGACAAAATTATAAATACACAGTAAATATTACCACTATTTTTATTGTTGCATGCAACAGTATAACAAAGTGATTTTTGATTGTGTTAAGTGGGAAAAAAGTTAAAGGATATAAAAAAATAAAAAGGCATGGAATTTCCACTGCTGTTGAGTCAGCTGATTCTGTCCTTTGAAGCTAGAGCATTTCAGAAGCTGATTTTCTCCCTTTCCAGGTCCTTTCTACCAACATCTTTTTGAAGATATTTATAATAAATATTAACTATATTTTGCATGTTTATCTAACCACACTTTCCTTCTCGCGTATTCTTTTACCAGGAGTTGTGACTTCACTTCTGCCGTGTTCAGAGCTGAGCTGTAAGCATGCACCATTGCTATCTACTGGATGAACATTTAGCATAACAATAAGGGTAGGGTCTGATTTTCCTCAGCTCTAAAGCTAAACTTTATGTGTTACGCTCAACTCATAAAATAATATTGATGTTACTTAATTTTACTCTTTAAATAGAATTTTCATGCTAGCTTACATAGATTACATGGCTAACATTTTATTTCTTTATTTTAGACTAGAAGATGTTAAAGTATTTCAATGGAATATATTTATGGCAGTTAGTCTAATTTCTGTGTGTTTCAGATACACATGCATATATGCAGTGTTTCACTTTCTTTAATGATTGCTTGAAATGTTGACCTTGTTTCTTTGATTTAGTATAAAAACTTGAGATTTTTCCTTTTAATAATGCTAATAATACCAACATTAATTCTAATTTTTCGTCCTAAATGTATTCTTCCCATCTCTTGTATATTAATATGTTTAAAGTATTATGATCTTTATCTTTATTCTTCTTAAATCAGTTTCTGGCATTGAGATTTATTTAAAGATGACAATTGGTTTCCTGGGAAAAGGGAGTTTTTCAGGGAATGATGGTCTTCATCACACTCTGCTGCTACTTCAATCTTAAATTTTCTTTAGATTGGTCTAAGCCGCTTAACTAAGGCAGCCAGATTCTCTCTTAATTATATTGCATATTAAATAATTAATAAATTATTTTGAAGATGAATAATTATGATTTTTTAAAATATGAAGTTGTGAGTTTCATAAAGTTAAAATTTTTAAAAATTTTTGACAATGAGTGTTTTTTTTTTCTTGACTAACATTCCAGGAAATTGAATACCTGGAAATAACTTTCAGAATGCAACTCCCTAAAAATAATTGATTTGAGTTACACATACAATTTTCTATAAAAGTTACTTATTAGCTTGTTGTTGTTGTTCTATTTTGTTGTGAATTTTAGTAACTAGATGGTGAGCTTCTCTAGTGTCTGCATTGTATAAAAGATGAGTATCCCTCTTCCTCCCACAATTGATCTGCATTGTTCCTGCCATGACATTTCTTAACGCAGTTGTTTTAGTTCTATGAAAATTAATTATAATTAGATAGACAGTTTTAAACCTATTGTTGATGAACCAGATGATTAATGATCTGTAGTAGGAAAGATTTGTCCTTTGCAGAATCTTCAGCTCTGACTCATGTACTGGATGTGCCTGGCAGAAAATCTCCTTAACAAACAAGTCAAAAAGAAGAAAGAGCAAGAAGGACTCTAAAAGAAAACTACATGACAGTATTAGAGCAAGTTTATTTGAAAAGATATAGTATAGGCAAATAAGGAGCCTCTCCTGGGCTAAGATGCCAGGGAAATGGTTGTTGGAATGAATTGGATAAAACATTAAGCTATACATACTTGTTTTTAAAAAAGTGACAAAGATGGACCTTCAAACTACTTGATAGGTATCTTTCTAGGACAGTTTATATGAGGTTCTATCTAGCAAAAGGTAGACAATTTTGAGAAACCCATATTTAACTTTATTATAAAAACAATACTCAAATTTTAGCATATATCCATTACAGATTTCTGATACTGTACCTTAATTTAACTGAAGTATTTTTTTTTCCTTGGCTGACTGCTAGGACAAAATGACTATTCTAAAATTGTCAGAAACTGGCTTAGGATCTCTTTAAAGATGGAGCAGCATAAATTATATTTGATATGTTCTTTTTGCTGTTGCATTGGTGAGCTCCTTTGGTCATTTTGCTGGATATTGCTTGTTTTTTTGGAAGGCCGGGATATGAGGAACAGCATTCAAGTAAAAATGCTTTGGGCTAGAAGATTAGGTATTCTAATTAATAACTGAAAAAACCATATCACTGAAAAAAAGTCACCATTTTTGTGGAAAAAACATTTTATGTCAAAGATTTTCCCAGTATCCTCTAGAAAGATTTTCCCAGTATCCTCTACCCTTCTGAAGGTAGAAGGGTAGAAGTTGAGGGAGAAGGAATTGAAATTTTATTAGAAATCTGGCAAAGGGCTCAGTGTGGAAGGTAGTCACAGAAGATGCAATGTTCCAGAGTTATCCTCAACATTGAAACAGAGATACCTAATATGAATTTACTAACTCTCATGACACCGTCCATTAGACAGTTAATTTGGATCTCAAGTCCACAACATAATTTATATCCCATTGTATTTGCATTTTCTAGCTATACTTGAAATCCAGTCTAAAAATTTTTTGCTCCATTATAGTTAAGACTAGATTTCATGCTTTCTCTCATATGCCATGATATTATTTGATCTTTAAGATTATCTACTTAGACTTCTTGGCATTTTCACCCATTCCTTTTTATTACCGCCACTCAATGTGAAGAACACTGAGTCAATGTCTTCTTACTCTACACAGCAACTGAGTAACCAAAACTTCTGACTTTTTTCAAGAATCAGATTAGGTGAAAAGTAAAGGCATTGATATTCTTGCATCTAAATAAAGTGGTTCAGTGGTTGATACTGGCCAAATTTGTTAAGCTGGGAAATATGTTCCCCAGAATTTCCCTCCATGTATGGGTCCAGGTTAGAGTTGCCTAAAAGATACATTTTAGTAAGGCCTAGAAAGCAGAAATGAAGCAGATCTTTTTGAAGTCAGATGTGATCAAGGTCAGATTCACAGATGCCTATCACGTCCAGCTGATTCTCCCATCCTTGGCTCTATGTTCAAATCTTTCCCACTTTGGATTCTGCTGACCAAGTGGTTTCAGGCCACCACCAAGTGCTTGACTGTGAACCCACAGAGGTTGTAGCTACACAGAGAAAGGCTTCCCATAGGTATCACCACAAACTCTCACTGCATGGACTCTAGCTGCTGCATATACTTGCCTTTTAGAACAACTGTCCGGTGACTCCCTCCTTAACCCCAGGACTTCAGCTTTCAGATCTTCATTTCCCAGTTCTTACCACAATAGGCTAGGAAATAATGACTATAATATATTTTCCATAACACTCATTGCTTCTCTGAGGCTCCAACTGAATATTAATGAATGAAATGGGAATTTGCCCTCTTAATTTTCTGAGAAGTTGGCCCAAATGGTCATATCTCTTTTCTCATTTTCCCTTCTATTTCTTCAGTTTTAGATTAGTCTTTGTGATAGTTCCTGCACAACATTTTATGATAGTTAACTTCATAAAACTGAGAAAGCGAGACGAGACAAAATAAAACTTTCATATAAATCTATTAACAGTATTTTCTGATTAAACTTTTCACTGCAACAAGGTTTAAAATCAGAGTTCGTTTATTTATTGATCCATATGATACTTTAACTGGTTTAGACCAGTTACTGAGGGAGAAGACAGCAACCAATACAGACATGATTATTAATCTCATAAATTTCAAAATCTAGTGACTGATTACTGATAAATAAATAGGCAATAAAATACAGTATAAATAGTGTTATTATAGAGAAAGTATAGAAGAAAATATTATCCCAGACCAGTGAAAGGAAGGGTTAAGCATATTTCCTAGAGTAAACGAAATATACCCTAAAACTTGAAGGGTTAGTAGATATTATCCAGACAAAGAAGACATATATATCTTCCAGGGAGAAGAAACAGACTATGCAACAGCCCCAGATGAGCAGAAAATGAGTTTCTTAGAGGAACTGCATGTGCTTAATATGCAGGGAATACAGTCTGAGGTATGAAAAGTAATAAAATAGAAAACTGGAAAGGTAAGGAGCGTGCTCTCAAGCTGAATTATTTTAAGAATAAGAGAGATGGATTATAGGACATAAGTTAAGGAAATCATGTACTTGCATTTTTTTTTTTTTGAGTCAGAGTCTTACTCTGTCACCCAGGCTGGAGTGCTATGGCACACTCACGACCACCCCAGCATAGACCTCTGGGCTCCAGTGATCTTTCTGCTTCAGCCTTCCAAGTAGCTGGAATTACAGGCATGCATTACCATGCCCCGGCTAACTTTTCATTTACTGTAGAGACAAGGTCTTGCCAAGTTGCCCTGGCTGGCCTCGATCCTGCGGGCTCAGGCAATCCACTTGCCTTGGCCTCCCAAAGTGCTGAGATTATAGCTGAGCCATCGAGCCTGGCCTGCACTTGTATTTTGTTGAAGAAATATCACTGTCTGAAATATGAAACATGAATTCAAAAAAAGGGTGGAGAACTAGGGGTGAGAATAGACAAAGCAAAGTCAGAGAACTGCAAGAATAGTCCTGTGGATGGCGACCCAAACTAATGGATGTCCAGAATAGATAATCTACAGGACATCATGATTCATTGCATATAGGGGGTGGTAGACATCAATGATAACTTCAAGGTTTCTTGCTCGTGCAAACAGATGGATGATGGTGCCAGTCACTGCAGGAAGAAACACAAAAGGACATCAAGTGTTGGCAAAGGAAGAAGAAAGGTGATAAGTACAATTGTGTGTGTGTGTGTGTTTTGGCTAGAGATGTCTCTGGAATATCCAACTGACATTGTCATCAAGATATGGCAGAGGGAACGAGATCTTGGTAGAAGAGACAGACTCTCAATTTTTGATGGATATATCTTATTTTGGCCCACCTAGCATCTGTACTTCCAACTTCTGACAACAGAACTCTCATTTGTCCTCAAAAAACAGCCATTAGTCCAGTCTCGATCCATGTTATTCAAATCAGGGTGAACACATGATCTACAGCTGACTGTAATCAGAGCCCTAACAACTGGTTCTGGAACAGGAATAGTACTTTACTAATCTGATGAAAGTCAGCCTAGAACTTCTGATAAAACTATGGGAAACGACACTTTCATTTTCCAGAATGACAGATATACCTGAAGATACAGGTGACCATTTTTGCAAGATGTGGAAATGACATCCTATCAAGGAAATCAGAGCTTAGAGATAGAATTCTGAGGAAAAAGACACGTAATCTCTCCTCCAGCTGCCTTCTCCTTCCAGGTTAACAGTAACTCCATCATTCTGATTGTTGGAGACAGAAACATTTATGTCAAATTTCAACTCCTTTTTCTCTCATATACTACATTAGATTATACATTATATTCTTATGGCTCCGTCTTCAAAATAAAGATGATTTAAGAAAAATAAAACGATAGTGGATCATCGACCTCCCTCCATATCTTTTGCAATGGACTTTGCTGCTTTTCTCATAAACTAAAAGAATTATTACCTAATTTGACTCTTGACCAGCCTTGTGACTTGTTTTGGTCAACAGAATGTAACAGGGGTGGCAGTGCCAATTATATGGCCAGGCCACAAAGACAGAGTACTCCTGCCCTATCTCTTGTAACCCTGCCACCACCATGGGAACAACCTCAGGCCACCCTGCTAGAGGTTTAGGGAACACAGAAAGGAGAGGAGATTCTAGTCACTCTAGCTCAAACCAATTGAGTCCATGTGAGTCTAGCCTATAGTCAGTCAATCTTCAAAATGAGCGAAGGCTAAGATCAACCAAGCTACTTCACTGTCAACTACAGGTGCCCAAGTGGGCTTAGCCGAGACCAGGAAAAAAAAATCCATATAACCTAATGATGTATGAGTGATAATGAATGCTTATCGTTGTAAGCCCCTGAATTTTGAGATGACACACCAATCAACTGATCTTCTTGCTTCCATTTTTTCTCTCCTTATTCTGGCTGCCAGAATAATCTCATCGAGTTATAAATTAGGTCATGACACTTCTTCTCAAAACACAGCAATGGTTTGATTTCATTCAGAGTCCTTACAAAGGCTCACAAGATCCTGCATGTTCTGCTCACTGGCTACCTCTATTTTCATCTATTACTGGCTCCTTCATGCACTTTTCTGCAGTTACTCTGCACTGCTTGCAGTTTTCACACTCTCTAGACTCACCCTATCCTAGGACATTTACATTTGCTCTTTTCTCTGCCTAAAAAATGCACTTTCTTTGGCTATCCAGATGGCTCACTCCTTTAGCTCTTTCCAGTTTTGACACAAACATTACTTTCTCAGTGAGACTTTCCCCTGGCTATCTAAAATAGCAGTGCCGATCCATCCCAGCCCTCCCCATCTTCTTCTTCTGTCTTATTTTTCTATCACTCACTGGCATATAATATACAATGTATTTTAATTGTATGATTTTAAAAATTATTTATGTATTTGTTTATTGTAACCGACGTGATACCAGAAGTTATTGTCTACTTATTTAGTTCATCTTTCTATCCCAAGTCTTTAGAATGGTGATACATTGAGTAACTTTATATAATTATGCCTAGATTTTTTAGTTGGGTGAAAAAATGATAATATCTTAAAAGAAAAATTTGGTTTAATTTGGATTTCTGCCACTAGTCACTGACAGATTCCTGATCAAGTCAGGAGTTATCATAAAGTAGATGGAATCTAAAGCCAAAAAGTCAGGACAGAATATCCCTGCAAGAATCTGCAGAATAGGAAGAAAATTGGATGTAGATCTCTGAAACACATCAAGTTTTCCAGGTAGAAAGGTAACAGAGCAGGTGTCTGGATAGGAAGTAGGTATTATGAAAGTCAACAGAAGAGAATATTCTAAGAGGGCATGAAGAACAGTGCCTGATTTTGCCAAATAGGCCAGATAAGTTGGAGGAGCTGATTGAATTTTCATCTCACACTTTTTTGCTTAATATGTAACTTTTTCTTCTGTGAAAATTGTCTAGAGGCTCCTTCTCCTCTTTGTTATAAATTAATTTTGTAATTTGTTTCCTGATTGCCTGTGTCCTTTTCACATTGGGACTGAATCTCTCCAAGGAACTTCTGAGCTTTACACAATTCTGTTTTAGATAATCCATTTGGATTGGAACACCAATGGAATTGTACAATTATATCACCTCCCCATAACCTAGCTTGCATTTTTTTCCATATATTTTTGGAGCTTAATCTATGGAAAGTATCATTTTCTCCAGTCACTTACAATGACTTTAGGGAAGATATTCTTTCTTTAGTAATTTTAGAAACCATAGGGACCATGTAAGGGCTCTGTAGATGAATATTGCAAATTAAAAGAAAGAGGAAAACCAGTGGGGGGGAAAGACTACTTTATAATGAAAAGTGTTAGTTTTTTAAAGATGAGCAGCTGGGATTTCCATATCAGGTAATCAGAGCTAAACCCCTGTGTATTAATGTACTAATGCATTCTAAAGATTTTTGTAAAGTGTTTTAGAGTGGGGTTGTACATGCTTTCTCACTCTGTCTGAAAGCCTTCAGGTGCATAATTTCTAATAAAGATGACCATGGCTCACTCTTCCCCATACCCAAGGGAATAGTTCTGCTGAATAAAATTTCTCAGCTTATTCATCACTTCTCCTTGAGGACTCTGATATGAAGGCTGCACATGCAATCATTCTGGTTTTCCAAGTGATAAATTTTATGTTTCGTTATGTTCCCTATAGAAAGCATTAGGCTTTGAGAAGGACTCCTTCAAAATTCAAGTCTACTAAAACTACAGGTTAGAGTGAGAATAAGCTCCTGGACACCACTGCTCCAAGGTGACCATCAGAGTCCCTTCCACTGATTCAGAGATGAAGCCTGTCAGTAGGAAGGAAAAAAATGTGTCCCCATGGCCCATTTCCACCCCAAGTCTATTTTGACAGAACAAAGACTGCAATTTGGACCAAAGTGAAGGTCCTTTAGTTATATACTGGGAACTCGAGTTCTCTGGGAATAATGCCAAGACCACCAGACTTATTGAACTCACAACTTTTTACTGTCACATCATCAGAGTGAGTTCCAGTCCCTCTGGTCAATATTGGATTCTGACCAATGAATCAGGTGAAAGGTTACTAACTTAAACATTACTTTGATTTTCTTTATTCTCTACCTCAGAGCCCTTCCCATTGTTCTGGTAATTAACTTGTGTTTATCACCTCTTCATACAAATTTATATGTTGCAGTATACTCGATCCCATGCTACTGAATGACAAATGTCTATTTTTCTCTATATTGCTACTATATCTATATTCTACTATATTGCTATAGTATTTAACTTGATTTTATACATTTATTTAAGAAGAGTTAATTTATAGGAAACTTATCAATAAGAATAAAAAATTATTTTAAAATCTGACATGTCAAATGCATACAAGGAAAAATACCTGACTCTTCCTTTGGGTCTTGCCATTCTGAAAAATAAAACTTAAAAGGACATAGTGACTTCATTGCTTTGCATAATTAGAGTAATTGCAATAGCAAATAACTACACAGTATGGAAAAGTAAAATCATGTTCAATAACACATTTATCTCAGTAGTGACGTCCATCCTGCATAAGTAATGATGTATCTCAAAATATTTTCTCCTCAATTTGTTACCAAATTGTTCCTCAGTACCCCATGGACAACCCATTTCTCCATATTAGTGCATTTTTTTTCCATAGAAAGAGGATGGGAAATGGTCATCCTTCACAGACACGAGTTTGACAACAATTTGTTAAATTCTTTTTTTTTTTTTTTTTTTTTTGATTTGGAGTCGCATTAGGTCGCCCAGAATGGAGTGCAGTGGCCGCTCCCGGCCACCGCAGCCTCGACCTGCTGGGCTCCGGTGATCCTTCCGCCTCAGCCTCCCAAGTAGCTGGAACTACAGGCGCACGCTACCATGTCCTGCTAATTTTTTTTTGATTTATTGTAGAGATGAGGTCTCGCCAAGTTGTCCAGGCAGGTCTCGAACCCGCGGGCTCAGGCAATCCACTCACCTCAGCCTCCCAAGGAGCGGGATTACAGGCTGAGCCACCGAGCCCGGCCAACAACAATTTGTATTGTTATAGTCAAAAATATATATTGAGAACTCCTTTTTGGAGCTGGAAATACAGATGAAAAACAAATTATGTTTTTCTTTTAAATGAATTTTTCCCCTGGTGCTGCTGAGCTTGGCCCTGTTGGTAAAGGATTGAAGGACATATTGGGGCTTGTACTGAAATTTTCCGATTCTGAGTCCTAAGTAAACTCAAAACATTCAAGCTTTAACAATACCAACTAAAGTAGCTACCCAAAATACCTGATTCAACTCATGGCACCAAGAATTGATTAATCCCTCAAAGTAAAAGGTTAATACACTGTTTGTTTGATGTTCTTAGAGGTGCACAATGGGTTTTTGTTCATTTGTTTGCTTGTTTGGATTTTTTTATAGGGCAAAGGGTATGCTTGAGGTTTTCCAGACAGATAAGCACTTTCCCTCTAGTCTTTGTTATTATATTTAAAAATAAGACAAGTGCCTCCATAGTACTATTAAACGTGGACTGAATTGTCTTTGCACTGACAGAAATAGTTATTCAGCAAAGGTCAAATCTTCCTAAGAACTGCTATGAAGGTCTCTGGAAGAGTGCTCACTCGAAATTGAGAAAGCCCTAACCTGTGCTCCTCTCGACCAAATCCTTGACCTGCTCACAGAGAGTCATTTCTTCCCTGAAGACACATGCAGAGTGTTCCCTAGTTGAAACACTTTGTAAAGAGTTGGGATTTCTGGCTTCTATTCCCAGCTGCACCATCAGATCATGGAAAGACCTTCTGTGAGTCAGCTTCTCTGTGGTGTTGTAGAGGTGGTTGGTTAACCATATGCAGGGAAGAGGTGGGATGCATGGTTAATGTTTGCTCCAAGCATCTTGCCCGAAAGGTGTTGCATGCTCTTTGAGACAAGAAGGTTAGCACATGATGTCATTGCTTCCAACATATGCTCAAATGTCAAAAAAAAAAAAAAGAAAGAAAAAATAAGGGAAGACAGCTAAAGCAATGCTATTTTCTTGGAGGATGTTGCCAGGGATTAAAAGAGAAATGCCTGGATAAATAGGTGGTGGATTGTTTTCCTACCATACAGCACAACTTTTGCATCATATCGTTCTGACAAGTGGAATTTAAAAAAATATTTCTAGCAAGTTGCAATGTACACTAGAAATGTTTGATGAAAGAACATGGGAAAGTGATTGGAGACCTGAAAATATGGACTTGATTTGAACCCTTGGATAAAAATCCTTTTTTCTGGGTTGTTTCCATGACTTATAATATTATAGTGATGACATTTGCATTCTCCAGCCCAGGATTAGCTGGAGGGGAAAGAAGACCTCAGTTCAATTGCTTTTAGTGAACTCATAAACCACTGAATCGCCAAAAGATAATTCTAATTAAAGGACATTAAACCCTAAGTTCATTTGCTTCTCAACCTGGGTAACAGAATTATACACAATTGTGACACTTGCCTACATATAAAGAGGATATTTTTATTTCTTTTCTTTTGCATCCTGGTTTTGAGTTGAAAGAAGTTATAATTTTCAGATGGTGATGTCAGATCCATTTCCACTACAGAGATTAGACAATACCACAAACACAGATTTATGGTTTCACGGGAGAAATCTTCTCTTTTCAAATATTTATCTTTAACAATGGGCAACCAGCAGGGAAGGTGATCACCATTTGTACATGAAAGATACAGTATTTTGTTGTTAATGATGAATAATACACAGATACATATGTTGGTTGCTTCTGTGATACCCGTTCCCATTCAAGACCTCCACCTCTCTGCTGTAGTTAACATTAGCCATTACATATTGAACCCATATAAGGTAAATGATATCACTCCTCAGTTAAGAGAATTACCAAAATGTTCCTCACCTTTATAAATAAACATATGATAAAATGTCTTGTATTTTTACTAAAGTAATTTCTATATCAAGGACTAAAATAGCCATGTTTTAAACTTTCCATGTTCAATAGTTGAGGAAACTGAAGGAAAAACATTGTCATTTTACTTACCTTTTCTGTAAGAAGACAGGGTTTAATTAAAGCACCAAGTTTCCTTCTAACTTTACATTTATTATGTTAACCAAGTTTTAACTTGCTAAAAGTTACAGATTTTCTAATAGCATTCTCATATTGCACTTAGTAATTTCAGAATAAATCACTTTAAGAAATCATTATTTCCATCTCAGCATTTTGTGGTGATTTAGTAATTTTTTTTTCAAACACTAAATACCATCTTATCTCAAAAAGTATTTAAGAAATTTATACATATGCACACAAGATAGTAAGATAGACTATAAAATAAAAGCAGGGCAAAGAGAAAATAAAGAGTGGAATTAGAGTAAGGGTAGTGTGATTAATTAACACTTTCATAATATTGATCTTATGTTCCAGAGACTAGTGTCTCATTTGGATTTCATCTTTCCAAAAACCAAAAAGAAATGCAGAAACAGTACCAATGACAAGATTTTAGTTTTTTGAAAGAAGAAACTAAGGCAGTAGTTCTCAAAATGTTGGCTGAGAATACCTGAGCATTCGTTAAACCTTTCAGAGGGCTTTAACCTAGGCATTATTTTCATAATGGGAGAAAACTATCATTGCCTTTTCATTCTCATTCTTTCATGATAACATGGTGGAGGACTGCATGGCACGTGGTGGTGCCATCACTCTGAGGCCAAACGAGCATGTACTTGTATATGCTGATGCTTTAAAAATATCTGTTCCATTCCTAATATGGCAAATATTAATAGATATATTTCACATAAACAAAAGCACCTTGAAAAGCCTTAGCCATTTTTTGAGGGTATAAATGTTTCCTGAGAATTGCTTTTCTAAAGTATAAACAATTTGTTTTCACTTTCCTGAAAAAGGTTTCACTTTTAATATTAGTTATTCTATTTGATCATCAGCAAAATGAGTAACTTTTAGGTTTTTTATGATGACTTATAATCATCAGGAGAGTAGTAGATCTCATTGGCTTCTAATTTTGAGATAGACATTTTGTGTGGGGACTACGGGGTTAATAAGAAGGTCTCTAAATTCAGAAAACTGAGTGCTATCATTTAGTTACTGGCTGTGTGACTTGGGCAAATATTTTAATCTGGTCAATTGAATTGGTATAAAGAAAGTACTTGATGCATGGAGTTATTGTGAGAATTAACTAAGTAATGTACAGGGGAAAATGTGTCATATAACAAGTTCTCAGTAAATGTTATTATAGCAAAGTCTGTGATGTGTTATGCAGTGAAAAAGTAATATGACTTTGGAGAAGGAAAGGATCACTAAGGGTCAGAAAGGTCTACGGGAGAGTTTGTGGAGGTGGTAAGTCTTCAGCTGTGGGGTTACTAGGTGGAGTGGGGAGTTATAAATTTAAAATCTAATGGAGGAGAGAGAATCAGCCACAATATGTATAAGCACAAGTGTCAGAAACATGGAAAGAATGCTAAGATCCCTAGAGATAGACATAGAAGTGCTAAAACATAGGCAAGTGAAAAGGATAAAGAATGGGTGTGAGTAATTAAAATGATTCGAGTAGAGCTAAGTATATTACACTTCTTATGGGAACAGATTGTTCCATCCATCCCTTCCAAATTATATGTCACTTTTCTCGTAGGAATCTTTTTTGGATAATGGTTCCAAAGGGAGGATTTGTCTTTTATTTTATTTATTTCTAAGAAAAACACACCTTACACACCTAGAAAATACACCCATCCCTACAAAAAAGCCCACAAAGTACCAAAACTCTAGTTTATGTATGTCTAACACATTTATGTTTTTTGTCTCTAGATTGAAAGAACTGAAAAATAAGATTATGGAAGGAATTTTAGAAAAGGCTTACAGCTACATGTTAATGGATACCTATTTCTACATAAAAATTTCAAGGATATTCTAAAGTAATGGTTTTTTAATTCTTTGCCAATTTTTTAAATGGTTATGATGGTATATTCTGGCTTTGTTGATGCCTTTTTCTTAATTAAGAACTTTCATTACTCTAATTAAAATTACAGCATCTGGTTTTAATACTGCACAATAACTCTTAGGACCCTTAATCCCAGGACTGAAGCAACATTCACCATCTGAACCATACAGAGGTCATGCAGTATTAGTTCACTTGGTGCTACAATTTATGGATTTGCTTTTGGATAAGACTACGAGGTAGCAGTGCTGGAGTTTTTAAAAAATGGTAGAGAAGTCAGAAGAAAGAAAACAAAATTCTGGAGTTATATGCACAGTGCTAGAATTTCTTCTCAAAATAGAGAACTTTAGGTCCTAGAGGAAAGATCTTTTTAAAAAGTAGCACTTGGTGGACATCTATAAAGTAAGGAAGCAAGCTTTGTGAAGTTCAGGTGGAGATGCATATGTGTAAACTGCATTAGGCAAAAAAAAAAAAAACTCAAGGAGAGATGAGTTTATGGGACTACTTGGTAGTTTTGAGGAACAGAAAGAAAAGAAGCTTGACTAGAGCAGAGCAAGAGAAGGAGAGAGAGATAGGAAAGGACGTTAAAAAGATAGGCCAGATCACACTGGATTTGGAAGCTATTTTGAAGGTAATGGGAGACTTTGGAGTATCTGTTTGTATCTGTATGTATCTGGAAGAATGGTGTGAAGTTTTTTCCTTAATGCTCAAAAATAAATACACACACACACACTGAATTTTTTTTAAAGGCAACTGATACCAAGAAACATTAGGGAATGGTAGCAATTGAAAAGACCCAGATAATTCCGGTTTTCTCTTAGCACTGACCAACTATTGATAGGCAAAAATTCAGTCTCATAATTTTCCTGTGGTTCAGAGTATTTTGTTTTTGCTTTTCAGCAGACCTAGAAATTCATATTTGTATGTGATAAAATTTCAGTTTTCTAAATATTGGCAAATAATACAAATTTTCTCAGAGTAAGTATACAGACGACTCTTGAACAACATGAGTTTGAACTGTACCAGTTCACTTATACTTGGCTTCTTTTCAGTAGTTACAGTAGGCCCTCCATATCAGTGGGTTTCACATCTACAACCAAATGCTGATTAAAAAAATATGATATTTACAGGATGCAAAACCCATCCATAAGGAGCACTGACTATTCCTATTAGAGGTTTCACAGGACCCACTGCTGGGCTTGAGTATCTTGAAATTTTGGTATCTGCCAGTTGTTCTGGAGCCAATACCCCACAGATACCAAGGAACAACTGTACAAACCAGCTCTAGACACAACTAAGCATGTTTGGAAGCCAGGTTAAACCTGATCTTGATCATTTACCATCCTTATGACCTTATATTTTTCCTTTCATAGATTGTGAAGGAAAGCAGTGAGAAAGAAAAGCAGATTAAAATTTATAGATTAACATTTATAGATTAACATTATCAGGGTCCTGTCAAGAAACAGATGGCAGACAGAGGCAGAGTGATTGAGGAGAGGCTGGTGAAGGCACTGTTTGTAATGGAGTTGGTAGTGTTAGGAAAAAGCAACAAGGGATATTGAAGTCTGCAGGACTATGATTAACAGGAATTACCTCTGACTGCTGAGCCTGATGGAGTCATTCCTGAAATGTGCAGAAGAATTAGAAAATGCTGCTCATACCAAGGCTGGTATACTGCCACTGCTAAATTATGTTCTGTCAGGACAAGACCCAAGAGGAGACATATTCTGACTTCTCTATTCTTAGTGTCAGATATTCCTCAAGCATCTCCCTTTGGTCAAACCCAGCAAGGAGCTAGAGACAGGGAACCCAATTCCCTGAAGCAGCCTATGTTGGTCAGTCTTCTGGGACACAGGTAAGTCACATTCCTCCTCCATGGAGGGTCAGCACAGTCACAGCACATTTTTCTTTTTCACATCTGTTGCTTATATTCCAAATATAAGTAATTTCAAATATATCATAATCATTAATAATTACACCAATAAAATATGCAAGAAAGATCTTTCTAACTCAGGTCACTTCTATGAAAACCAGTTACAAACTAAAAATGGGCTTTAAAAAATAAATTTTCGTATTGCCAGTAAGTTATGGTCATTATACAGTCTTCTTATGTGATTCTGGTTCTCCAGGTTGTTGCTTTTCTGTAAGAAAAGAAATGCTTCTTAAGAGAGCTTTTTATTTTCTCATCAAAATTACTCATCAAAACCAGGATTTTTAAGAAGACAAAATCTGAACTGACAATCAATTTTCTCCTTAAGGAACAAACACAATGAATAGATGACATCAGCAAAGCAATGGAAAGGAATTAATAGAAGACATCAGCAAAGCACTATAAGGAATTACCATTCCTCCAGAAGCTTATAAATTCCCTAGACCATAGTAAGCAAAGAAACATGCCATAGTTACATTTTCAAAAACACATATAATAATTTGGCCCCCAAACAAAACACAGGTGTGAAATTAAAGCATCATAGTGATCATCTGGGCAAATCTCTGCCTCTACTTCCTCTGGCCCCCGACCCAGTGACTTTGGCAAGTTATTTTGGTCAGTCTGCATTTCAGTTCCCTGACAGGAACTGGACGTTAAAAAAGTACACATAGTCAAAGGATGATGTATATATTTCACCATGTTTAGTAATTCTGTGTATTATCTAAATAGAGATAATGATTTAGTAAGAGACAGAAAGAACAAAGTAGAAGTTCAGTGGAATCCTAAAATGACTTTTAAAAATATAACAGTATTTTCAAAGAAATGGTGATTAATTTTCTACTCTGAGCTATGTTTCACAGCAGAATGCAAGGTGGTGTGGGGTGGAGATTCAACTGTTATTTTAGTCTGTTAGTCACTCTAAGACTAATTCTAGCCACGTAGTCCCTAAATCCTGTTTTGAAAAATCCTATTCTGCTTTTCACTTTTTCTGCAAAAAATTTTGAACTTTTAAAATTATCTTTCACTTGTCTACACATCAAATGATACAGTGCTTATATGTATGTTTTGTTAGCAAATATTATATAGACTTTAAGCTGTTCTTGGTAAAGTTGTCCAAAATGCTGACTTACGGCTGAATTTGTCCCCTGAAAAGAGACCCACAGGGAGGAATATCTACTGCTGAGGGAGAGAGTAATACATTGATTGTTAGCCCTGATTTCAGCACTAGCTTCAATGATTTTGGAGAGCGTTAGGAAACTGCTTTAGGATAAAATTGGTAAAATTAGAGTGAATAAAAAGTTACTAAAGATAGCTTTGAGCCTCAGCTCTGGTACTCAAGGACTTTTTGGCAGCAGACAAGCCATATAATCTACCTAACTTTAAAGAGACTGGTTACTTCTAATGGAGGCAGCATAAGTTAATGGCTGTGAGTTAAAACTCTAGTCTCAGTCATGCTCTCAAATCCTGAATCAGCCTCTCTTAGCTGTGGAGAGTGGCTATTAAGAATGACATAAGACAATGTGAAGTAGAGATAGCACTAAGTCAGTACCTGGTCCACAGTAAACATTCAAAAGAGGGTAGCATTACAGGCTTCTTGTAAAGAACAGAATGTAATCACACGTTCGATGGCATTCTGAGACAAAGTGAAAAGTACTATATAAATGTATGATTATTATCATTACTACTATGTTCGTATCCTATGAAAGTTTTAAGAGCAATCTTTCTTGCCAATTGACAATGAGATAAGAGTTGAATTCTCAGTAAGATGACCTGAAGACCAAGAAAAGAATGATACTGTTTGAATAATTACTAAATCATTGATTTTTCTTATGAAGCCTTAACTCCTAATGGCTAGTTTTCACTCAATCATTCCTTCTTTTTTTTTTTTAATTTATTTTTTTGAGTCAGAATCTCACTCTGTCGTCCAGGCTGGAGTGCAATGGCATACTCAGGGCCACCACAGCCTCAACCTGCTGGGCTCAGGTGATCCTTCCGCCTAAGCCTTCCAAGTATTTGGAACTACAAGCATGTGCCACCAAGCTTGGCTCATTTTTCTTGATTTATTGTAGAGATGAGGTCTCGCCAAGTTGCCCAGGCTGGTCTTGAACCTGTGGCCTCAGGCAATCCTTTCACTTCAGTCTCCCAAAGTGCTGGGATTATAAGCATGAGCTATTGCGCCTGGCCCCACCCTATTAATCCTTCTAAGTGCTTCCTTTATTTGTCCTATTTCAAGACTATCAAAATATGTTTTTCTAAATGGCAAGTCCACATATTCCTTGTTTGCTCAAGATTTTCTTGAATCGGCTCTACCTACCCTTTTCTTCAGGATGTTCAATGTCTTCAGCCTATCCTACTCTTAACATGTAATGGGTCTCTCTTAGGTTTGTTTTCCCCACTAAATAACAGATATCCATTTTCTTCTGTAACATTAAAACAGTGTTTTGAGTAACTTCATACTCATTGAGAAATGAATTCTAACTGCTTTCAAGTTCTCTTGACCTCTTTTAAGAAGAGTTTCGTGCAGCATCTCCACATTTCCTCATATTTAAAATTGATTTTTAATGGTCTCAAACTGAAGCCCATAGTGTATTGGGAGTTTACTCCCCATAGAAAATTCAAGGTCCTTTTTGAAACCAGTTAAATGGAGTTGTACTATGTATTCCTCTCAGGCATTATAAAAGGCAACATCGCTGTATTTGGATCTTGGAAAGTTTTAAGACATGGATATGTGTTAAACAGCTTGACTATTACTGTGAGATTCCCATGGACATTGCTCCTTCTTGCTATTATCTAAATCAGCTTTATATATGGCATACAACTGGGCATAGAATCAATGGCTATTGGAACCAACAAGAACACAGCTGGAAGGTAAGCTAAGCAAGGTAGAAAAATAAATGAAAGAAAAAACGATCTCAATTTCAAGGCCTGTCTGAAAAGCTTAAGTAGGACTTAGAATATTTTACATGTGCTAGCTGATCTGATATTCTCCATCTGTTACTAGGCCCTGGAGGCTAACTGGCCATTAAACAGAACAATGACTAGTGCAGCAGGTGCAGTGAAGTGGGAAGGTGTGGAACAAATAAAACAAGTCCATGGCATCTATAAGAAATGTTGACCCCCAGGAAATTTTAAAAAGGTTGTGCACTGTGGTATTTATGATGTATGTGTGAAAGGTATGATGGCAAGTGTATTTCTCATGTAAGTACTTCAATTACTTGCATATTGTTATTTCTTTAGAATTCCCAGGTCTCACACTATACAATTACTTAATACTCAAAGAGAGCTGTGACTTGCTTTGACAAACTGCTCTTTAATGCAATTTATTGGCCTAATGTCAATGGGAGTGTTGCCTGAGCTACACACTTTGGTAGAATAATTTTCTAAACCTACTGCTGTGAGTCAACCATTCTCTTCCCAAAAGTTTTCCTTGACACTCTTTGACATCTGTATCAAATTGAAACTTCTTAATAGCACTCTTTGAAATTTCCAGCATGCCACTAGATGCATCTTTTTCATACACTCTCATCTGAAATTCTGCTCAGTCTTTGTGCTCTGGCCCCTGTTTGTTCTCCTTTCTATATCTTCCTGCCATTCCTTCATCCTTCAATTTGTCAATGAGCAATTCCCTTAGTGCATCCAGCAAGCCCTCTCTTTTTGTTGATGTAATTTGTCTCTGATATAATTTTTTCTTAAGATTGAGAGATAACTGGTGAGAGACTTACAAAGTTTAGCTTCCTAAAGAATTGCTGGCATTCTATTGAGAAGCAAATTTTTTTCTTTGTATGTTAAATACAAGGACACTATACAGGAAAGAGATATACTTACCTTGGCTCTTCTTACTAACAAGTTGTCTTTCTGTATTCCTAATCCTCATGCTAGAATAGAGAAACTCTCTTTTTTTTCACAATCTTCATCTAACCTATCAGCAAGTCCACTTGCTGTACCTCCAACATAACCTAAATCCAACAGCTCCTCATGACTTTCACCTCACTTCACTAATCCAAGCCATGAGTATTTCCTGACTGGATGGCCTACAGTCTACTCTTCATGCTGCATCCAGAACATTCCTTGGAGAACTACTCCTTGGCTGAAAAGTTTTCATAGCTCTGTATCTCTTTCATAATACAGTCAGTGATGGTCAAAATGGTCCCACACAATCTGACCCATCTTTCTTTCTAGCCTCATCTCCTATCTCTCTCCCTTTGTCTATACTAGTTCTTACAGCAGTCAGCTTCTTCTCATTGTCACATGTTGGCCTCACTCTTTTACTTCCTGTATCAGTTTCTCCAGACCTTTTCATTTCTTTTTTTTTTTTGGCTGTTTTTGTTGTTGTTGTTGTTGTTGTTGTTGTTGTTGTTTGAGTTGGAGTCTCACTCCGTTGCCCAGACTGGAGTGCATGGCCGCTCCCGGCCACCGCAGCCTCGACCTGCTGGGCTCCGGAGATCCTTCCGCCTCAAGCTTCCAAGTAGCTGGAACTACAGGCGTGGCACGCCCGGTTAATTTTTTTTTTCTTTCGTTTATTGTAGATGAGAGCTCACTAAGTTGCCCAGGCTGGTCTCGAACCTATGGGCTCAGGCAATCTTCTCGCCTCAGCCTCCCAAAGTGCTGGGATTATAGGCTTGAGCCACCGGGCCGGCCTTCCGTGAATTTTTGAGAGGGATATTCTTTCAACGCATTTGCCCACTTCATGATAGATGATTTATAAGTGCACCTGCCCATACATTCAGTTCAGCGGTTTTTGACATCCCTATTTACCCAATCTTACACCGAGAGACATTTATTTCCCTAGATGAAAAAAGTCCTCAAAGGGAGACGTTTTGTCGATGTGGAAGAGGTGAAATGAAAAGCAGCAGAAGCACTAACAGGCATCAAAATTGACAAGCTCAAAACTGTTTTAAGCAGTGGAAAAGGCATCTCAATAGGTGTATTGCATCAAACAAAGAGTACTTTGAAAGTGCTGGAGCAACCCCTTTGTGTCCCCTCCCACTGTGGGAGCTTTTTTGTCCTTTCAATAAATCCTGCTTTATAAAAAAACAAAAAAAAACAAAAAAACAAAAATGACTGAAGTTTAAACACGTGAGAATAAATGTACAATTTTTTATAAATAAATTCTGGGTTTCTTGGGGTGTCCCCCGCTTGTACATGAAGGCAGCAATATCTGAAATACCTCTCACTCTCTAAAAGGAGGAAGATTACAGGTGGTATCTGCTCTAAGAACTAAAGATTGTCTTGTTTTCTAAATGTGATGTGACACATTTGACTTAATCTTGTGTGTCTTAACAATTCACTGGACTTAATTAAAAGTTAGCAATGCTGAGATCCTATGGAACTAACACTCATTCCAGTGAGAGACTGTTCAGGCATAGCTGCTGAAGGAGTGCCTCCTCATTGAAGGATCAGGACCCCATCTGGCTGAGACAGAAGAATGTAGGATAAGGGAGAAACATTTTAGCCATTAACTTGAAGATTCTAAACTTTGATTTATTTGGACTCATTCTAAAGAGGAAGATAATGACTGCAGACTTTAATTCCTTTGTACTCCAGTTTCTTTTGACTTTCACATGCAAGAAGATTTCACTTTTGTACTTGAGTTTTTCTGGAGGGAAATTTCAATGGAATAAATTTTATATTCAAAGGTGGGGCACCTCTCTATTGTATAGAATTTTATTATTTAAATGATTTTATGTATTTTATTATCAAATATAGTGTCATTTAGTCTTACTGTGGAATCTCTGATAGATTCTGTTTGATAATATGATGAACATAGTTTGGGAAGTTAAAAAGAATGAGTTATTTTTCAGTACTGGATATAGAGTGATCTTGGAGTTGACTTAATTAATATACTATTTGTATCCATTTTGCAAGCTTCTGGGGACAAAAGTTAAATGTCCCACTTGAGAGACAGAGTGGACCAGAGCGAACCAGATTTGGGATAAAACCCATATGTTCATCTTAGAAAAATGATTATATACAATGAGTTTAAGCTATAAAAATGTGGGGGATTAGCATGGAGATTCTTCTTTTCTAACCCTTAATGTTAGTTCTTTGTGGAGTAGAATTATAATCTTTGCTTCACTCCACCCCTCACTCCTATTGTGTAGTATTAAATTGTCCAGTTTTGGAGAATTTTGGATGAGATTATTGAATTTAAAATGCATAGCTCAGCCCCTTCTCCACTCCTTTTTTGGTGCTAACTCTAAGAAGAAAGCATGTCATTCTGCTCTTCCCATCTACATTGCAAATTTAATAGGGAAGCTCCCATAGGGTAGGCCTTATATAGTTTGTTGTTTCCTGTGAATGAGCACAAAATCTATTTCTGGTGTTTCGTTTTGGGATGTCCTCTTGCCTATGAATATAAGTCACATTCTCCAATATTAACTTAATCAACAATAGGGTAACTTGGTCATCTGCCTAAAAGAAACACTTTTTCTCAACTAACCTGAATTTGAATGAAGAAAAAATTTAATTGAATACACCCACTCTGAAATCCTAAGGCTACAAAAGATTATTGTATTTTGTTTCTTTACTGAAAAAAAAAAAAGTCAAGACAATTTGTCACTTCTCAGAGCATCTCACTGAGCACAATGGAAAAGAAAATTATCACTCATATGATTATTATAGTCAAAAACCACACTAACTAGAAAATAAAAATGTTCTCAATTTGAGGGAATGGAGACCACTTAAGAGTACCTATAAGTTGGAAATTATTTCAGCAGTGCTTGAGGTATCTTCATCACTGACGACTGGCAATAGGACTGTTTTAGCTTCATGACGCTGCCTTTGATACAGTTAATCCATTCACTATGTGATAGAATGTTTATTATCCACATTTCCAGCACATTAATGTCTCGAATACAACACGGGTTCTTACAGCCATTCCTGGCCTAGAAATCGGGGAGTACTGTGTGTCAAACACTCTTGAGATCTCCGGGTTCTGGAAGCAGAAGCAATACTAACTTCCCAGGAAGTAGATTTGAGTTCAGTCAGGGCCAAGTAACTTATACTCTATTTCCAAACACAGATAAAGGCATCTTGTAGGTTCTTTGTTCCACATGGAATTAAATGGATACCCTAAACATGTTGGTATCTCTATTTTGAAAAAAGTTTATCCTAGAGAGAAGATTATGAAGAATATGTTACATATCCTGAAGTATTTTGAAGAAGTCTGTGGAAAGCCTTTGTTCCAAGATGTCTCAGAAGACTAAGCAAAAATAAAAATGAGTGGAAATGACAGCTGGAATACTTTGGTTTAACAACAAAATAGTAACTTTCTAACAATTATGGCTAACTTGTCATGAAATAAGCAACCTTCAGTAACAGTAAATTGCTTTGAATCATCTCGGAGTGGTGTCCTTCAAAGGATTCACACTCAGTCTGCAAATTCAGACCAAGTCCAATTGAACTCTCAGAACTTATAATTCTATGAAAGTTCTTTCCATAAGCAAAATGTAAGGAACCTTAAATACAATTTTTGAAAGAGAAAAATTTAATATATTTTATCTTATTATACATTTCCCTAAATTACAAAGTCAATAGCTGCATATATATTCTGCTACAAAGCTTTCTGTAAGAAATATCTCTATAAGAAAATACATCTCATTAACATTTCCTGTAAATAAATTACTTCAAATAATACTTTTGAAAGGGCGAACATAAGGGAATTAATGCAGAAATTAGATTGTAAATGCAATTTCCATATAAAAACGTTTGACTGAAATGTTTCATTTTTATGTCACCAAGCTTATAGTAACCAGTTTGTATAATCCTGGGTTCGTGGATAACTTTTTTTTTGGCTCATAATTTTATTTTCTAAATCTTATTCATCTTAAGAAGTATGTGTGGGAAGCTGAAATTATTAATAGATGTACAGGTTCAAATTCAATTTCTACTGGGAGAACTGCAGACGGGGACTGAGATTGCAGATGTGGATTAAGTAAAAGAAAATTGAGTGAATTGTGGTCTATAAAAGTTTAAAGTAACAACTATCTTATCTTTTTTATTTGATGCTCTAGATATAATATTTAGAACTGAGTTAAGTAGAAAAAAGTAGTAAAGTGGCTTCAAATAACTTAGAAACTGTAGTTTCTATAGATTAGCAATATGTAGATTTTATAAGTTACTCTATTTATATATTTTTTACTTCAATGGCTGCAGAAAACAGAAACTATATCTTTGGAAATAAAATGGCTGTTTCAGACAGAGAAGGTAAAAAAAAATCAGATGGTAGCCAGTCAGAAGATTATGGAGGGCAATGGAATCTCACTATGCTCTCTTCCCTGGGAGTCCAGCTCATGAGACCTCCTCATATTAAAAATCATTTTAGGACTTCAACAATATAAAATAAGTATTTTAGGATAACAGAGCAAAGTTAACAAATCCCATGGAGACCTTTCACTTAGGTTGTGCAGCCTCTGGTTTCAAAGATGAAAAGTTAGCTTGTGCTTCAGACTTATGATCTATGTGTTGACAAATTCTAGGTAATTGGCAATGCATTCCCAATTTGCTTGCTGTGTTTCAGTGTAGTACAGATATAGCTCAAGTCTCTATTGCTGCAATGTAAAGAATAAATGTATTTACTAGTCCAAGTTATATCAGAATATAGGCTACAGCAGAGATTTAAGAAATGATGATCTCTCCATTAGCTCCGTTTCTCACATATATTGAACATCTTAATTCTTTGCAATCTGTGAAAATTCTGCTCTGTGCAAGTATTATGTTAATCTCAATGATGGGCATAGTGTGGAAAATAGAACGTATTCAGAGAAGGAATCACATAGGGCAAAAGTGAGATGTACTGTCATTCCTTTGGAATCTGAAAAAACTGTTTTTGCCTTATATCACTTATTAACTACAGGCAAAATTAAGTGTTTGAAAAATGTCAATAGCAGTTTGTATAAAAACAAGTTGTTATTTTTAATTGAAAACCCTTAATAAACAACCTGCTAGCATTTTCATGTTATTTGGAAAATATTAACTGATTTTTTCTTGTCTACCAAGGTCTTTAACTGAGCAGAAATCATGCTCCAAACTAAAAGGTGATTTGGTGTTGCAAATTAATTATGCTCCATGCTTTCATTTCCTATTTAACAAACGTTTTCATTTTAGAGGCTATTTGTACGCCGAGGAATACTGGGAGTATTTTGCTAAACTATCCTTTTGAACAGAAGTTTGGCTTTTAGGTTGCTTTTAAAGGCAATCACCAATCACCAATCACCAAGGAGGAAACCTCTCCTCCAGCACAACCTAAACTCTTGGAAAGTAACATGCTATTCTTCAGTAATTTCCACTGTGTGCCTTTTTTTTAATAATACCATTTTCACAAATGTGTACATTATTTACATAAACAAGTTGCATAATGGAATCACACTGTTTGTGCTGCATTGTTACCCATACTAATCTATTTAGTTCTCTTTTCCTTTCATTTTCTGTGATCTATCTTCTTATCACATTCCTTATTTTAGCCATGCTTCTGCATCCCAAACCTTGTTTTTCACCATGCTATAATGCATTAAATACACAAATTCACAGTCTGGTAGTGATGATTTTCCACAGTGGTGATCAAATTTTCTGACATACATGGAGTCTGGCTTTGGAGGAGTAAGTGGCATCTTTCCATACTTTACAAGACAGGCCCTTTGCACAGTCACACCGTTGGAAAATTTCCAGCCCATGAGAGCCCTTCTTGCGCTGTTTTGTACAGACTTCTCCTTGATGGAGCACTGGTTTGCAAATTTTGGTCCAGAAGTGACGAGCACAGCAAAACCCTTCCATGCAGTCTGATGATCGTAGGCAGGGATCTCCTTCATGCCCTACAGAGATCAAGACCAAAAGACACTTTAGAAAAAAAATTATGCTTTGCAATCAGAAGAATATAAAATATTTTGACTTATACTATCTTAAATGATGTTCCCATAATAATAAATAATAATTGAATTCACACCAATTGGCTCTCCCACTAATCACAAAAATCCAGTAGTGTCTAATTTCCATTATTTGCCATCTGAACATCAAGTTTAATGAATAGCTAGGACTTTGCTTCATCTTCTCTTTACTTTGTCGTGGTCTGATTTTACTATTTCCTTAATCATTTTTTTTCCACTAAGTGAGTGAAAAGTAAAACGGTTGCTTTCAAATTAATAAATGTGATCCTTTCTTCAAAGGTCTAAACATACCTTTGATTCAAGGAAAAGACTGAAATTCCCAGGGATCTCTTAGATAATGTATCAGTTAAAGTCTAGCCATAAAAACAGAAACTTTGAGCATGTTCAACAGAAGATATTTAATGCAGGTAATTGGTCACACAGGCAGTGGCAGAGCTAAGAATTACCAGAGGAAAGTGAGTCAACTTGGAGATTAGCAGCATTTCCACATTTAGATTGGAGGATTCAAAGGAGTAGATGATGCCATAATCTGGGAGCAGGAATCATTAGCCAAGACTGGAATCCTAACAAGCCCATATGGCAGGAGCTAAAACGCAAAGAGATATACCCCTGCCAGAAACACTACTTAAAGCAGTTGAAGCAAGAGACTATGTTAGCTTTTTCCTTCCTCTGCCTCTCAGTCTCCCACCATGACCAAACCCAGACATATACATCCGACAGGGAGCTTAGAAAGTGCTGTCTATAAAGAGCTGTGAGATAGGGCAAAGAGAGGGCAGACAACCCATCTGAGGGCAAATGGGCTTGGGGCAACTGAGAAGTCATTATGAAAAACATGTAGAAGCACAAATCTGGGTGTTTTATGCAAAAAGGAAAAGTCAACATCTAGCCCCCTTACATCATGGTGGGTTGATGTGTAATCTACATGATGTTGGGGTTGGCAAACTTTTCTGTAAAGTGACAGGTTGTAAATATGTTAAAGTCTTGAGGCCCTATGATCTATATCACAATCCTCGGTTCTTCTGTTATATTACAAAAGTAGCCGTAGACAGTGTCTAAAAGAATGGGCAAGTCTATGTACAATTTGTTCAATAAACACAAAAATAGGCAGTAGGACAGATTAAGCTCATAGGTTATAATGGGTCAATCCCTAGTCTAAAGGGTCGCCTGTCAACCCACACATAACTAATCCCACTGTGTGATTTGGACATAACTCACTAGTCATCCAACATAAGATGTCTTTTGATTGGACATTAGAAAATTGCAAATATAATTAAATTAAACATTTAGTAAATTTGGATCTATACCGTGACAGAGTTATCTGTTGGATTAAAGAAGAATACTCATGTAATAACAAATGCATGTGGATTTGGTAGAATAGAAATAGGAAATATAGGGAAAGAATTTAGGACTTCAGGGAGTATAGAGAAAAATATTTCTAAAAAGGGATTGTGTAAATCTTTTTAGCACTATTCATGTGGTCATTAGTATGTCAGGCCAGACTGATAGGTCAGAAATTATTTGGGATACCAGCTCTTCAAAACATGAAAATGTAGAGAAATTGTCTCGTTGTCAAACAAGCTGTAGAAATACAGTGTTTTAAAAAGGTAACCAAGACAAATGGGGTATCACATGTTTGTAGTCCCTACTACTCAGGAGGCTGAAGCAGGACAATCTCTTGGGCCCAGGGGTTTGAGGCTGCAGAGAGCTGCAATCGAGTCACTGTACTCCAGCCTGGGCAACAGTGTGAGACTCCTTATCAAAAAATGAAATAATAAAATAAAATAAAAGTTAATCAATTCTCCTCATTTTTGGATTTATCAGAGCCTTGAGTATACCAATGTTTATATTAAATTCCCTAAAACTTTTTGAACACAGGGCATTTTTATTCACATGCTGTTCTGAAAGATAGTAATCCACAGAATATACTTGGAAAAAAACTTCTTTAAAAATGAAGATCTTTCTTGCTTTCAAAATTTTACTGTTAGTAATTAGGTTTCAATAATTTCATTCTAATAGGTGAAGAGAGACACTATTTTTATATTTTAATACCATGCAGGGGTAGGAGCCTCTCTGAACCAACTGGAAATTGTTACCTAGATTCAGTATTTTTTGTTATTAAATCTTGTGACTTGACATGTCTGCTGATTTAAAAGGATGTGTCTTAGTCTAGGTTACTATTTTTTTCGTATGGAGTTGAATAAAAATAGGATGTTATATTAGAAAAAATAATTTTGTGCTTCCAAATTTTGCTATCAGTGATTTGATTTCGCAAATATTTTAATACAAGAAGGTAATTTTATGACCATACCTAATCTCCCAATAAACCAATTATTTTTGGTGGTTAGGTTTATGAATAGTATATCATCTGGTTGTATAGTGAAATAAAATTTTGAATCCACAAAGGTGAGTTATGGCTCAAGGCCTTAAAGATTTAATCACATGGCAGCAACATTTTCCCATTTATATTCTGAAATACTTTATCTTTTGATATATGATGACAGAAATGTTTATATAGGACATTTCTTCTCAATTCCACATAAAAAGGGAGACATGTTTAGAAAATGGCACAATTGATCAGGGTTTTGCAATTCTTGTAATATATATTTTCTAACAATTTAAGATTTCTAAGAAATTTCTAGGATCCTTCAAATTAAGAAATAAGAAACGCATTAAGTTAAAATGTTACCATTAAAGAACCATTTTTGTAATTTTTTTTCTAAAACCAATGAAATTAAATATGTATATTTTTATTTTACCTCTTTATGAAACAAGAAAAAATAACAGAACAACAGGTACTCCTACCTTTTATATGTGACATCTTGGTGTGTGGTCTTCCTAGGTTCTGCCATCCCAAGTCCTGGTTTGAGTAATGGCCATGGTTTCTATCTCTGTGCCGAGTGCCATCCAGAGCTGGGATGTGAGGTGTTAAGATGCTTTCAGTGACTGGGATGCAAATGCCTAGAGATGGTCATGGTATCAGTTAGATTAACTGAATTCCATAAAGTTGTGTGGTACTTATCTAGGTATTCTCCTGATGTAAATTATGATGCCATCTGTCAGTCTGTCTATCTATCTACCTACCTATCTACCTACCTACCTACCTGCCTATTATCGCTCTATTCATTCACTCATTTGCTCATTTATTGACCTTGTGTAGAGCACACTTTGGCCCTGGAGCCAGGGTTCCTTCACTTTGACCTTGGTCTTTCTCAACACCAAGTGTCCTTGGACAAAAGTAGGAATTAAAATAGAATTAATTTCACTGAGTTATTGTAAATATATGTGGAGTGTTCAGAATAGTGACATAGTAAAAGATTAACTTAATGCTGGCTATTAGTAGTATTTTTAAATCATCCTGACCAGGAAAACATCCTCTGGATCAAGGTCCCTTTGTTAATTAATAATATAATCCTGCCGGGCTCGGTGGCTCAGCCTGTAATCCCGCGCCTTGGGAGGCTGAGGTGAGTGGATTGCCTAAGCCCGCGGGTTCAAGACCCGCCTGGGCAAGCGAGACCTCATCTCTACAATAAATCAAAAAATTAGCCGGGCGTGGTAGTGTGCGCCTGTAGTTCCAGCTACTCGGAAGGCTGAGGCGGAAGGATCGCCGGAGCTCAGCAGGTCGAGGCTGCGGTGGCCGGGAGCGGCCACTGCACTCCAGCCTGGGCGACCTAGTGAGACTACAACTCAAAAAAAAAAAAAAAGAAAAAAGAAATCAAAGGTAAGTTTTAATTTAGTTCTGAATAAAATCCTCACAAATTAAGGTGAACTAAATTAATTATTTGTTGTTATTTAACAAATATCATATAGAGTTGGTCTGTAGGAAATAACTAGTGACAGGAACTAATTTGAATGACATGAATAATTCTCTAGAATATTTTTGTGTGTTGATTTGTTTTATTTTTGGTTGATTTTATGTTGAAAAGACACAAACACATTTACATGGCTTAGGCCTTTTAACTTTTTAAACAATATTTAGCTTCCTTTGGGAAGAAAACTATTTTAACTGAGTCAACTATCTCTGGACTCATAAATTTAAATTGCAGCAGACTCAATTTAACTTGATTTACTCTAAACAACTTTTTTCCCATGCAATTGCTACATAAAAACCTATGTATGTCTAAAGTAATACAACCTAAAGCAAAATGAAGTCCAATTAAAAAAGTTAATTTCCCAAGTCCTAACATAAACCCCCAGCAAATCTCATAATTGCAATGTCTACATTTGGTCTGTAATGTGATGGGGGCAGAAGCTTTGGATTTGACAAAAGGCCATTTCATTACTAATAGTGTGCTCTTATGTGAGTCACTTCTCTTTGAGCTTTAGTCTGCCTGTGAAATCACTGTCATCTTGCACACCTGGCCTGGTGTAGACAGAAGTATTTGTTAAGTGCCTACATCCAGTGAAAGACAGTGCTGAGTGTTTCCCAAACTAGCTTGACAATAAGAATTGCCTGGAGTACTTATTTAAAAAAATAAAAATTCCCAGGGCCACCCCCAGACCTACTGAATCTGAATTTCAAGGGAAGAGCCTTAGTCATCTGTTTAATTAACAAGCATCCCAAAGGATTCTATAGTGAAAGTTTGGGAAACTCTGCTAAAGGATCTGAAAAAAGCTTTTTTTTTTTTTTTTAAAATAATGCTCACAAGCTGATCAAGGAGTGAATATTGATCCTTAAAAAATGTGCCTAAAATGAATAGACTCTTACAGATCAGATTCTATGTTCATGTAAGGAAAAGGTCGATGTCATTCCAATTTACTGATGCAAACCAGATCGCTTTAAAGCAGTAATCTTCCCATGTTTCAGATTTACTTAACTTCTTCAGTAAAACCAGCCCTAATTCCGGTGCTATAATCACTAGGAGGAAAGGCTCCACAGCCAGGAAGCCCGGGTTGTTTTTGCCCAGGAAGTCCTTATATATGGAGGACAGCAATGGTAAGAGGCAATTCACACTGGACTAACAGCAAAGGATCTGGGAACACCTTTTTCTCTCTCAGTGGTATGCATCACCAGGTAGAAACCTAACCCTAAATTTCAAGCAACAGCCAGTAGACACGTACCAAGTCCAGTTGCCCTAGGCAGACTAGCTCCTGCAGCTCTTTGCAGCTATAATCTCTTGTTCTTTCCTGCCTCATGGTGTTTTGCACTTCCTTGCTGTTCTCTTAGCCAGAAATGCCCTTTCTTACCTTTACTCACAGAACTAATGTGTCTTTCCAAATGCAACTCAAATGTTACTTCCAGGAAGCTCTCCTAAACCTTTCCCTATCCGGTATGGGCCCCCCACAGCTGTATTACCCCTAGTGCAATATTTGCTTTTTTTTTTTTTTTTTTTTCGAGTTGGAGTCTCACTGTCGCCCAGACTAGAGTGCAGTGGCTGCTCCTGGCCACCGCAGCCTCGACCTGCTGGGCTCCGGCCATCCTTCTGCCTCAGCCTTCCATGTAGCTGGAACTACAGGCACGCGCTACCACACCCGGCTAATTTTTGATTTATTGTAGAGATGACGTCTTGCCAAGTTGGCCAGGCGGGTCTCGATCCCGCGGGCTCAGGCAATCCGCTCACCTCATCCTCCCAAAGGAGTGGGATTACAGGCTGAGCCACTGAGCCCGGCTAATACTTGCTTTTTTATGCCTACTAAAGGCAGGTGCCATGTCTGTCTTTTCTGACTTTGTTTCCCCAGAACACAAGTAAATAGCCAAGAAGTGAAGATAGAGAGGGAAGGAAAAGGGAGGGGAGAGAGAGGGTGGGATGAGGCAGCATGAATTAGCAATATTATGAGCACCTCCAGAGTTCAGGTGAAGTTCACAAAACTTCTCTCAATAGAAGGCCCATGCACATGTTACAGTGGGATATGTATCCATGTAAAAACCTGTACCTCGAGCCCACTAACCCATTGTTGGCCCATTCATAGTGCCGGAGTAAAAACAGCTCCCCCTCCATAAAATAATTACTGTGACTCTCTTTGCCAGTGGGGAAAGGTATAGCTAGAAACATATCTCAGTGTTGTAGAATTATTCCATTTCATGGAGAACATCTATGAACTCATATCAATACAGTATTAACAACTGATTCATAAAGTCACAGACAGAGAGCTTGTGTCTTCTCTCTGTGCCTCCTGTCTAGTTTTGTATTGGAAGCTCTTGTCTAGTTTCTAGTTTCTAGTTTCATATTGGAAGCTAGTTTCCTATTGGAAAAGCAAACCAAATTAGTCGCTCATTGTCAAGGTTAGGTGAGGTCAGCTTTTGCTTGGATACAAGGCAGAATCCCTCCTGCATGTCTGTCATTACCCTATTAGGGAAACGGGGGCAAAACCAAAGGATCAGGAATATGCAAGAATGTTCATGAAATCAACCCAAAAATGAAAGACTTTTTTTGGATCCACCCAACTATAAGGGACCTTTGAAAAGAAGCCATGGTAGTCAAGCTTGCCATTTAAAGAGGAAAGTAAAGACTGCTATTTCAAGACACATAAACCTCTCAAATAATAATAGACCAGGTCTAATCATGGTCAACAGAATGTCAAAGATTAGAGTTCTTGACTCATTTCTACTCATATCTGGTAGCCTCTGAGTGATGACTGTGGGTTTCTTGAACATTAAACCCATGCTTTACTCATCCCTGTATGTCTTTCTCCTCTTTTCTGTAATGCTTCTGTTTGACCTTCCCGCTTTTCCTCCTGAATAGTTCCATGAGATCCAGAATTGCTTTTCCTGTCTAATACATTTTCTAAATACAGCCAAATCTTATTCCGTGCAAATAGTGGGCAGTTCCCTGCATTGCCTTATTTTTATCTTTTCATCTGCACCATCCATATCTTCTTGTGAATTTTATTTGTATTTACAATGTCATTTAACACATACTTTATTTGCCCTTGCAGTTTTACTTAGTGGCGATAGATGGCCGTGAATATAGCTGTGGAGCAGTTTAGACCCTCAAACACCCAGCAGAGTAACCAAGGTCAACCTACAAGCTCCAGGTAGGTTTCCTCAGTTTGATCTAGACAAAAAAAAAAAAAAGGCCAGCTACAACAAATTATTTTCTGTTGAGGTACTGCCTCAGCGGGGGCTCACATTCAAATGTTTACTTGTCAAAGGGTTTCCTCTGTGTGAGAATCATCCTGGGATTTTGCAATGGATGAAAAATTTTGTAAATTTAGTAACATGCATAACCAAAAGCAACTGTAAAACCCTAGAATTAGGCAACCATAGCCCGTGGAACTTTCATCATGTGTATAATATCCCTGCAAAATCCTTCAAATTAAACCTTATACCTAAAGATCTTGAAGCGATTACTAAATGGAGATTATTTCTGCTCTACAGTGTTATAGAAATAAAGGTTAGTCCCTTTGATAAGGGCCTCATTCAGACACTCAGGGCATAAATGTCTGTCAGTAGCAAAGTCCCCGAAGCAATGAGGGAGATGGAAAATGTAGAATGAATTCCAGGTAAATCCCCATTAAAACACTGTCTTCAAGACAAGTGAGATACCTAATTCATTTTAAAATAATGGGAACTATGAAGATCAATCTTTCTAGAGTCCCATGGGAACAAAAGCCTCTCAAGTCTGTCCAAAGTCATTCCTTTTTATACTGGCAAACATTCAAGACAGATGTGTCATAGTGGTTGTCACACTGCATGAGGCCACACTTGCAGTCTTTCCTGTGTGGTAAGAAAGGAAAGAAAGGAAAGGGGAGGAGAGGGGAGGGAAGGGAAGAGGAAGGGAGGAAAAGGGAGAGGAGGAGAGGGGAGGGAATGGAAGGAAAGGACTGGGATTAAGGTGAGTTAAAACATTTGCTTGATTGGTGTCAATCTTTAACTATTTTCCAGAGTAACGAAGTTGATTCTAACAGTTTTGTCAAGCTTTTCAAGGCCTGGGGAGGGATAAGCCCTGAGGGTCCCTACTCGTCCATTTTCACAGACATCACCTCTCAATTATCTTGTCTTCCACATTAAGAAAGGTATCCCTCATGTTCCGAACTGGTGTACTTCCAGAAACTTTACTAATATAGCAAGCCCCAGAACTTCCACAGAGCTTATTTCCATCACTCTGTTTTACGAAAGTATCTAAGAAATTTGGTGTCTCTTGATATCTAGGTCCAGTAATCATACTGACCAGCATAATATTCTACGGGAAATCAAGACAATTAATGTGACTTGGACTATACTGTAACAGAGAACAGACCTGACAGAACCCTGATATGAGGCAGTGAATGTACATTATTGCTCTATCCAAATGAAAGCGATCTGTTTATCGTTACTCATTCGCATATTATACACACACCCAAGATATAGTGTTCTAGTAAAAATGCAACTTCCAGAAAATTGCAGTTATTGGCATTAGGTTGATGATAACCCATAGTCATTTTGCACAAGCCTAATAGGTAAATTAAATGGCTATATAATAGGATTACTAACCTGCATCTTCCACAGCTTTGAAGGTGGTACAAATCTCATCTATCTTCATGGTAATAAGTTGTTACTTTTGGTTCACTACTTTGTGAAGCGTGGCAGATTGGGCAATTCTGGAGGCTTCCACTTGACTTTTTTTTTTACTAGAATAGCCTCACTACATGGATTAGTAACTGGTGATTTTGCCAGGTACCAAGTGTATGTGGGCATTTTCAAATCAGGGCTAAAAGACATTTGGGCTGGTGGTCATTCTGGATGGATTATAAGAAAGACTTGGGTCAAGAGTTGTTGTAACATTTGTCCTTCATAAATTCCCACCCTTAATTATAGGGGTATTTTCATTTTCCAGGATAGCATTTAATTGAGTCAGTTTTAACAACCTCTGAAAGTGACTATTTTCCTTCCTCAGCAAACTCATCGTGGCTGAGGATAATCTGTGAATGGCTTAATGAAAGTTCCACAACATACATCTGTGGTATTACTTACAGGAAGATTCAAATGTAAGACTCTGTGAACTGTCTTAAGACTAAGAACCGGATGAGAGGGAGTGAGTACCCTATAACAATGATCCAGGTTTCTGCCTACCACCAGACAGACTTTTTCCACTTACATAGGCCAAGAAGGACCTTAGCCTTCTTCTGGTTGCTTATTTAAGCATGTCTTGCAGATTCTGATAGGTAATATTTTTATTATCATTAATCTGTTTAAAATTCTATAATTTCTGTTTGTATTTTCTCTTTACCTAAGAGTTGTTTTCATAGAAGATTTTAATTTTTTTATGTGGGAGGATATTTGTTAATAATTAATAATTTTTAGTTTTATTGCATTGTGACTAGATAGCATAGCTCGAAATATTTATTCTTTGTGATATATATTGATGTTTTATTTGTGATCTAATATATGACCAACTTTTGTGAATAATCCAGACATCACCTCTCAATTGTCTATACATGAGATGAAGTGTGGGTTATTATCACAGTGTAAAATTGTATACTCTAACATTTATCTTTATCTCTACGTTGTTTAGATCTTCTTTCTCAATGCTTATTTTTTGATCTCCTGGTCTATTTCATACTGAGAGTGGTGTATTAAACTTTCCTATTATTAAAGACTTCTTAACATGTCTCCTTGCATCTCCATAGCTTTTGTTTCTTTGTCTAACTTCTAGTTCCACTTTCTTTTGGTTGTTATTTATTTCTTCATCTTATTATTCTCTTGGTTATTTTTTTTCTTTCTTTAATAGTCCTTATTAAAGTTCCATTTCTATTCTCCTTTATATACCTTATGATGTATTATTCATTTATAAGATAATTTTATTTTGCTATCATTTCTTTCCTGAATTCAGTAAACTCTCTTTTCATATCTTCCTGCTCTCTTATCTATTTCCACTAATATATTCTTTTAATTTCTTATTTAAGATGGTTTTGTACACTATCAAATGCTTGTCTGAATATATTTAATTCAGATTGGAGTACTGTCTTATCGCTTTCATCTATGAGTGTTGTCTTACAATTTTCACCTATTTCATGATTGTTTAGTGAAAAAATTTTCAGCACTTAGGATCTGTTCAAAATTGTTTTCTAATTTTTGAATGACAACTCTATGGACTTATTCAATTACCTTCTCTTCATTTATTTAAAATTGGAATGAGTTACAAGATTTCTACATCAATGGAACACTCTTCTGTCACTGTAGCAAAGTCTGATTTCTCCATTAAATTTTTAAGTAGCAAGGAAAGTGTTGTGTGGCCTCCAATATTTTGGTCCTTTTTTTCTTGCAGGACCTTAAATTACCCTCTTTACCACTTAATTTCCAAATGTTACCTTTCTTTTCCTTTTGCCTTTTCTCCCCTAGAAGCTTAGTGTTTGAAGATTGCCACTTCACTCACAGTCTTTAAGCCTTTTCTGATGAATGTGCCCTGATCTTCCAGAACAATATTGCAGCGGTTTCACACCCAGAATGGACATGCCTTTCTGGAACTATTCATGCACAATTTAGGTTACTTGCCAACTCCATCTTTCTTTCTTCCTTCTAGCAAAGTTTTGTGGACTCAAGCGCTCAAGTCCTGGGCAAGTGCGCCCATGTAGATAAATTTGATCCATTCCAGTCTTGTGATTGCCTTCTTTATTCTGACATATGGAGAATCTATTTCCAAATGCACTCCTCCAACCCCGGGACACCACTTGACAAGCTTCCTCAGTTCTTTGATGTGTAGGCCTCTCTGACTGAGAATACACAGTCCATAATACCCATTATGTCTAGAAGAGTGAGGAGTGGTAGAGGTGGGACCTGAGGATTATCAGAACCTCCTTTTAAGACAACTGCCTTAGTGAAGTCATTAGAGTTTTTTTGTTTTGTTCTGTTTAATTTTGCTTTTTGTTTTTCAGCAAAGTTAAGTCTAATTTCCTCAGAGGATAGAGAGGTAACCTCTGCTATGAAGGCAGGTTCAAGGATATTTGCATATCAACATTCTCAGCCTCATTTATTTATGCCTAAATATTTTCATCCTTTACCTCAGAATCCCACTCCCTCCTGACAATGTTTTTATCCTAGAATAAGAGCCATGGAGGGTTAACCTGGTACTGGAACTCTGAAACCTTCGCAGGCAGGACTTAATTTTGAACCGTATGCACATCAGTCTTGCATTCAACATGCAAATGTATTCTTTCAAACCATACAGGCCTCTGCTTCTCTAACCATCACTTGAGTAAGAATGTGCGACTTCAGCTTTGCCATTTTACTTATGTGTCCTATAGGGCAGTTGGACCAGCTCATCCAGTCCCACCCGGGATATTGCCACTCACTATTGTCATCCTAGCCACTAAGAGCCACAGCCTTTGGTGCTTAGCCTCCTACTGTCCTCTGAACTTCATCCCGTACTACAACAAGCAGTGATTTGGGAAATTGTGGTGCTACAACATGCCACAAAATGTGAACACCCCATCCCCCCAGCGTATTGTATGAGTGCTCAGAAAGTGAGTAAGATTCCTGTCGCTATACTTGGCACAAATGACTCTGTCATTCAAGCCTTGCAAAATCCATGAGATACTCAATGGGTACACCTGGAGATGATTTAGTCAAGGGACTGTTTTAGAAGACATGGGCAGGACAGAGTAAATAATAAATGAAGCACCCAGGCACTATTAATGGGGAATATTTTAGCGCGTCAGGCCTTAGGGAAAATGCTTGAGAGCAGAAATTCTAATACCTGAGGAGAGCTGTGGCCATAGGAGAGTGACCATTCTACAGAAGCCATGATCATAGGTAAGGGACACAGCCATTATGAAACCACAGTCAGGTGGAGAGAAAGTGGGGGAGGAAGAACCCAACTCCTCTGCCAGCCTTCTGATCTCTGCCAGTGCCTCCATTGGATGAGCCCTATCTGAGGCCAAAGGGCAACAGGACAAGCTGGAAGCTGTGTGTCAAGGAACCCAGAGTGGGGCAGAGAAGGGGGACTTGGATCTGGTGGGGTAAATGAAGGATAACAAGGTGAAGCTGTAAGTATATGTTGTCACAGAGATTTTTTTTTATTCAGTATCATACTCCAGTGTCCAAAACAATTTTATGTAACACTTTCTGACTATAAACACTTTATAAATTACAATTTTAGAGACAATAGGAGCTCTTAGATTATAATGCTGTAAGCCAGGCTGAGGTAGGAGGATTGCTTGAGCCCAGAAGTTTGAGACTGCAGGGAGCTAGAGCTATAATTGCACCACTGCACTCTAGCCTGGGCAACAGAGCAAGATCATTCTCTTAGGGAAAAAAAATGTGTGTGTGTGTGTGTGTGTGTGTGTGTGTGTGTGTGTATTATAGTGCTGGCTGGGATTAAAATAAACAGCAGAGAAAAAATGCTCTAAAATACAAGGTAATGGCTCCAAGATGCAATCAAAATTTTATTATTTTTACATTATAAAAAAAGCCTTAAATTATTTCTACTTTGTTAAAATTAATTATATAAGAATAAATGAGATTATTTTACATTAAATTTTTCTTAAAATGTATGATACAAACCAATGCAAGTATTCTTATGAGAAGCAATTGCTCTGAATTTTTAATCACACGACTACATTGTTTTTGGCTCAATGGTGCTGAATTGCTCCTCAGATCAGGTGAGACTCAAGCAAATTTATATATTTTATCTTTGGTGCACTCTTTAATAAACATCTGATTTTATACAAACAGTGATGCCAAAAAAAAGGCAAGAATCTGATGAATGGGATTTTTTAAATGATAAATATTCAACCTCCAATACTGAATAACATGAATGAAACAAAGTGGGAAGAGAGTAATCAAAATTCCTCTCAGGGAGAGCTATGTTCTCTTGTTTGCATTCTTGTGTGTTTTGTGAGGACTACATTGAGGTGTTCAGGGCATGGTAGGGAGAAATAAGGACTTGAACCTCTGGGTTGGAGGATATTTGTGGGAGATACAGGAGAAAAGAGAAGGTGTGGCCATGGGGAGATGGCAAGGCTTCTTCCCTTAAACACCTAGACCATCATAGACCCTACAAAATGCAGTCACACATACTGGAAGTGGATTTCAGGGAAAACCTACAAAAGAGACAAGCTTTATCCATGGGGAAGGTCATTGTTGCTAGAGTTTTTTAAGCCTCAGCAGACATCTAGTTTAAATAGTTAAAGACGATATACCTCCTGCCACCCAGAAACTCTCAGAGGGATCACAGAAGCAACTCCCACAGCTAGTTGATAAGTGCTGCTTTTGCATTAGGACACTGACAGAAAGGGCATTCCATCTGGCTTCTGGAAGGAAGACTATGACATATAAGTATGAAAAATTCCATAGATGTAGATAAAGTTTTCCTGATATAGATTGGTGGTAGATAGATAGATAGATAGATAGATAGATAGATAGATAGATAGATAGATGATGGATAGATAGATAAGGTAGGCAGATCGATGAATTGGTATAGATAGATGAATGGATGGGTAGATAGATAGATAGATAGGACAGATAGATGAATGGATGGATGGAAATATAGATGATAGATAGATAGATAGATAGATAGGCAGATAGATGGATGGATGATACATACAGAATGATTGATAGATAGATAGGTAGATAGATGAATGGATGGATGGATTAGATAAATAGATAGATAGATATAAATGATAAATGACAGACAGATGGATAGACAGACAGACAGATAGATGATAGAAAGATGATAGATGAGTAGATAGCTAGGTGATAGATTAGTAGATAGATGGATAGAAAGATTAATAGATAGATAATAGGTGAAAAAATAGATGGATAGATGATAGATGAATAGGTAGGTAGATAAATAGATAGATGTTATTTGGGCATATGGACAGACAATAGATAAATGAATAACTAGATGAGAGATAAATAAATAGATAATTATAGGTAGATAGATGATAGATGAATAGTAGATGATGGATAAATAGATGATAGATAGATGAATAGATAGATGAAAGATGAATAGATGGATAGACATAGAGAAATGTTAGGAAATAGATGATAGATGGATGAATAGGCAGATGATAGAGGAATAGATGGATAGATAGATAGATTGATAGGCAGATGATAGAGGAATAGATAATAGATGGATAGATGATAGGTAGGTAGGTAGATAGATAGACAGATAGATAGATGATAGATAAAGATATTGTTGAAGAACAACCATTGTCTAACATTGCTGGGAAGAACATGGGTTGTTGGGCAAAACAGCTCTTTAAGCAGTTCTGCTGCTTCATTCTTAGGATCCAGTTTCCCACCAGGAGATATTGCAGGACATATACCAGAAAAAAAGATCTGGTAAAAAAAAATTAAAGAATGAGAAAAACAAAACATATTTTCTGCATGATGAATAAATCTACTTCAAAAAGGCAGCTATGATTCTGTGTCATTGTTCTCACTTGTCACAGCTGTAGTAATTGAAAAAACCAAAAATGTCTAAAAGTGAATAAAGAATGATGAAACAATGTTGATACTGTAACGGATGAAACACACATTGTCCAGATGATCTGATCAGACACTTGGAACCATTAAGTATTTATTTTTTCCATTGTAAAATATAATATAAATTTATACTTATAATATACCATATTTTAATATTTCATATGTACTATATTAAATATATAATAAGATACAACATAATTTACATTCTTATTAGGTAATTCTTTTCTCTTAAGGCAAGGAAAATACAAAGGGACATTCTTGCTGACAGGTAACCCTATTCATTTACTTATTTACTTGGAAATACATAGAAATATACCCACTCACTCTCCAGCACATACACAAAATTTTCCATACACTAACTCACTCACACCAGGACTTATAAGGTCTGACTGACTCAGCCGCCATCTTCCCTACACTCTAGCATACTATTCTATATTGATTCAGAATGTGAGCTTTGGAATCAGGCCACTTTGTATGAATGATGACTCACAATTACTAGTTTTACCTGTAGATCTTGGAAAAGAGTTTCACATATTATGCTTACCTGTAAAATGAGATAAAATAATATTTTCATATCGGGGTCTTGAAATGAAATGAAGTAGCACATGTAAAGGAGTTAGTACAATGACCAGCTGTTGTGGTTTTTCTGACAAGGAGACTTATATTGAAAAAATTGTTAGAGGAGAGTGACTACAATTTTTTTAGATGTGTGATACAATTCAGGATTAGGTATACGAGTGGTCATCATACAGGTAAAATTTGGGCCCCTTCAGGTCCCCTCCCACTGTGAGAACTTTTCTGTCCTCTCAATAGATCCTGCTTTCTCAACAACACCAACAAAAAAGAATACATAGAGAGCACTTAAGAAGTTCAATATTGGATATTCAGATGGTACTTTTGCAGAGATTAATTGCATCACAAAACAAGCTTATTACAATGTCACACACATTACATGGAAAGGTGATTTTTTAGATGTTACAGAAAATGTAAAGACTTGCTTAAAAGGAAGGGAATTTCAAAAGTATATTAAATTAGAAGATTTATAATTATTTGAAAAACTTTGTGTTTACAATTATCTGCCATGTGATTTTTAGCCAAGAATCAAATCAAGAGTTTAATCCCATTCATACTGGTCACACAAAAAATAAAATATCTAGGAATACACCTAAGAAAGTGAAAAATCTCTAGAAGGAGAACTACAAAACACTGATGAAAGAATCGTAGATGAGGGAAACAAATGGAAAAACATCCCATGTTCATGGGTTGGAGGAATCAATATTGTTGCAATTACTGTAGTTCCCAAAGTAATCTACAGATTCAATGCAATCCCAATCAAAATTCCAACTTCATTCTTCACAGAACTAGAAAAAACAATCTTAAAGTTTATATGGGATCAAAAAAGAACCTGAATAGCCAAAGCAATTCTAAGCAAAAAGAACAATTGTGGAGGCATCACACTGCCTACCTCAAATTATACTATAAAGCTATAGTTGCTAGAACAGCATTACTTCTATTTCAGTGTACACAAAGCTTTTCCTTTTTTATAATACAATTCCTTTTTCTTGTTTCCAGGGATCATCGCTCTACTAATATCATTCAAGTCATGGCAATTTGCTATAGCAATTATCGTAAAAGACAGGTTCTTGTTCTGGTTTTCAAATTGTCTCCCTGTCCTAAGTCCCCAGAAGGGAAACAGGTTGACTAGCAGAACTCCTGTGTTGCTTAATGTGCAATACTTCTCCAAATGTGAGCACATTATTTCATAGTGGATGCTCCAACAGGTATGCCAGCCTAGGACAGAACATCTTAGGAGCTCTTCAGAACATCTGGCAGCAAAATTTCCTGTTCCTTAGTTGAATGTACCCTCCCTGCTCTGTGTGTGTCTATGTTATCTATATAGGGGGCAGCACAGAATGTGCCCACATTCTCTCTGATGGGATAATTATGTGACTATATTCATTTTCAATTTGAGAACTCAGGATTATAAAGATACAAAGATGAAAACTCTCCTTTTCACCAATACATGAGTTAGTTTTTTAAAAAAACAGATGTCCGCTGGGCTCGGTGGCTCAGCCTGTAATCCCTCGCTTGGGGAGGCTGAGGTGAGTGGATTGCCTGAGCCCATGGGTTCGAGACGTGCCTGGGCAACTTGGTGAGACCTCATCTCTACAATAAATCAAAAAATTAGCCGGGCGTGGTAGCGCGCGCCTGTAGTTCCGGCTACTTGGAAGGCTGAGGCGGAAGGATCGCCGGAGCTCAGCAGGTCAAGGCTGCGGTGGCCGGGAATGGCCACTACACTCCTGTCTGGGCAAGAGTGAGACTCCAACTCAAAAAAATAAAAATAAAAATAAATAAAATAAAATAAAAAACAGATGTCCAATGCTTCAGCTCTTCACAGTTTCAATGAAAATTTGGATAAGGACATATCCCCACTGGCAATACTTCCGGTGCTTAAGGAACAGAAGCCTTATGGTCTTAGGTCTATGTGCTGGATGGCATTCTTAGGAGCTCGCTTTTGGTTTGGGTTTTGGTTTTCTCTGGAACCCATGAACCCTACCAACAAGCTGACACTTGGGATTCAGAGTTCTAGAAACAAACTCTCATTTATTTCTCTATCTTTAGTGACATTGCTTTGAACTGTGCAGAGGTGTTGGGAAGGAGCTGCCAACGCCTTTCCTTGGCTTGCGTGTCCCTTGACTTTAGTCCTAAGGTGAAAAGCCTGGTTATGACATTTCAGACAGGCTTGAAGAGGGGACATGCTGTGGTCACAGCATCCCAGACTTCTCAGGAAATGAGATATTTTGTCTACCTATGAAAGGGGACCCCCCAAAAAGCAGAATTACCTTGTGGGCCCTTTGTAGTATGGGCTTCCCCCTCTAGATATGTGTTCTAGAAATCCATCAGCATCGGTGTACTAGCTAGTGTTGTGAGAGGCTGAGTTTGGCTTCAGCGAATTTTTCTGGGGGGAGGGGTATAGATTCTTTCAACAGTTTGCCCGTTTGATGATGAGTGATTTACAAGCCCATCTTCCTACACCACACTGAGTGTTCAGCAGTTTTTCACCAAAAACAACACGACTCCCATGCCCCACTTTCCCTATTTACCTGATCTCACCCCAAGCAACTTTTTTTGTTTCTCCAAATGAAAAAAAAGTCCTCAAAGGGAAACATTTTGCTGATGTGAAAGAAGTTAAACAAAAAACAGCATCAAAATTGATGAGTTAAAAAACTGTTTTGAAGCCAGGCTTGGTGGCTCAGCCTGTAATCCCGCGCTTTGGGAGGCTGAGGTGAGTGGATTGCCTGAGCCCACGGGTTCGAGACCCACCTGGGCATCTTGGCGAGACCTCATCTCTACAATAAATCAAAAAATTAGCCAGGTGTGGTAGCGCGCGCCTGTAGTTCCAGCTACTTGGAAGGCTGAGGTGGAAGGAACGCCGGAGCCCAGCAGGTCGAGGCTGCGGTGGCCGGGAGCAGCCACTGCACTCCAGTCTGGGAAGAGAGTGAGACTCCAACTCAAAAAAAAAAAAACTGTTTTGAGCATCTTGATAGGTGTATTGCATCAAACAAAAGATTCTTTGAGGGTGGACTGAAGTTCAAACATATAAGAATAAATACACATTTTTTAATAAATCTGATTTTGCGGGGTCTTCCTTTCATTTTCACTGACTCAGTGCACTCATTCACACACATCTATTTACTGCTCATTGTGTGTTTGATTTTTCTCATATTAGTCCTATGTGTCTTCCTCCTCTGTCTCTCAGCGTCCTAGTGTCACAGGTCCCTTACTTTGGGGCCATATTGATCCATACAAAGAAGTTTGGTTTCCCAAGCAGGCGGTATAATTTTTTATTTAAAAGTGACCTAAGGAAGCCTAACCTCCCCTGTGGAAGGCTGAACAATTGCCAAGTTCATGCCTTAGAACCAGCCATGCCACACATCTTCCCCCGAGACATTCAACTTACAGAACTGCAATGTCTCCAGCTGCACCCCAGGTGCAGAACTGCAATGTCTCCAGCTGCATCCCAGGTGCTTGACAGCAATTGTATCTCAATCTCTTTGCACAGTTTCCAGACCCTGTATGATTTAAGGAAGAGGCAAAAATTTGGAAGGGGCCACCCCAAAGTATCCCCTAGGACAGAGTTCCCCAAAATCAGTGAGAAAAATTTAGAAATCCTGTTCCTGCTACAACTCAGGCAGCAGAAGTGCTTCTGCTGGGTCCAGAGGCCCCAAGCCCAGGAGAAAGGCTTCAATTCCCCAGAAGCTGTGGCTAATGTAACCATAGTGCACAGAGAATGATGTTTCATCCTGGGACAACCAGAAGTTGGTCTGATTGGAATTCTAGCAAGTCTGAAATTCTAAAAACTCTAATGTGATGGCATTAAATGTATAAGTATTCCTTTATAGTACTTGGATGAATAAAAATAAGACGTGGTAAGCACAGAGTCTACAATAAAAGCAACATTTTAGCCTGAAGAGAGAATGCCTGTGACCTTTATCAAGTCACCATTTTAAATTTACTTCTTAATTGAATTACAAGTCCAACCTTATGCAGGTACAGTTAATTACTTCTTAAGGAGCTGATAATGAATAATCTAGTGTGTCTGCCAACTTTAAGTGGTTTGCGCCTGGACAAAGTCGAAGCCCTGAACCCCTGGAAAGGCTGAGAACTCAATGTTACAGGGAACAGGGTCTGGCTGGGGGAAGATGGCATTCTGCTGATGGAGCTATTTTTGATTACCTATTGCTTCAGCTCTAGTTAGGAGAGAGCGTTGACTAACTCATGATATCTGAATGATTTATATAACCCTTTTCTTCTCTGGCTGTGTAAACAGATATGCTCACATTAATCTTTTCAACGTTAGAAATAGAAACTCTTACTAGCTCCATATATAGAGACGAAAATGAAGGAAAGAGAAAATGAGTAATTACCCTGAGGAATAAGACACGCAGAAAGTGAGTAACTAACTATACAGAGGTTAAAGAAAGGGTTGTCCTCTGATTTTAGAAAGCAGTTATTTATTTAAAGTGACCAGGGAAATTTGACAAGGGTAGGCATAGGGAGCTATGATGTGGCAGCTGAGGGAGACAAGAATTTCACAGTGACCAACTTTGAGTTAGTAAATGTGGAATCTTGGGGACTAATATAGGTGCCAAATATATGGTTTAAGAAACTGGAAACAACCTAGATGTCTTTCATTGGATAGACCAAACTGTTGCACATCCATACCATGGAATGCCAGTTAGCAATAGAAGGAACAAAGGGCTAATATACACAGAGGTTTGGATGCATCTCAAGAGAAATATGCTGAGTGTGAAATAACTCTCAAAAGGTCACATATTGTATGTTTCCACTTATATAACATATTGAAATGACAAAATTATAGAGATGAAGGACAGGTTAGTGACTGTCAAGGGCTAGGGAAGGGCGGGGTAGATGTGGTTGTGGCAATAAAAGGGTAGCAAAAACCTAGATGTCTTTCAATGGGTAAATCAAACTGTGTCACCTCCACTGGGGGAAACTTGGTGAAGGGTCGTTAGGATCTATCTGCATTATTATTATTTTTTTTTTCGGATTCAAAGAATGTTTATCGGCAAAAACTCAGTTAAATAGAAGATCTGATTGCCCTGAGCAGTAAACAGAGCATGGAGATTATGAACTGCATGTCATTCAACATATTTTTGTGAACAGAAGTTTTCTATATCTTAAATTATGTTTATAGTATGATGTCAACATACAGAAAACATTAAATGTAGAACCAGACCTGAAGCTCCTCTCTTAAACATAACAGCAGTCATTTAGTTTTTGGAAAATTACATTATCTTTCAAATGGGATTAGTGTATTAAGAGTATTACTAGTTTGGCAGTTTTATCATTTTCTCTTGTTTCCATAGTTTGTTTTTTTTTTGTAAGAACTATAAGCCTAAGTAGCTCACTTACATGAATATATGCATTATTTTTTACAACTGAATGTGAATCTACAATTATCTCAACATAAAGCATTTTTAAAATACTAAGTACATTTAAGGATAACATGTTAAAAGTGAAATGGGAAAGTCTATGAAAAATAAATAGATAGCACATAAGTATCAAGACTACCTAAAAATACTTTAGAACACCTCAACTCACATTCAATATATCAGAAATCTTCTTGTTGGTAAGTGAAATACATTGAAACACAAAAACACACTCATACAGACTGTGTTCTGAGGCAGGGAGAAAGGCATGTTTTAAAATGAAGGTTTTATTATTATTCAGGTATGGTGAGGTCAACAGATCAGGAGATGACTGCCATTGAAAAGATAATTTGTTACTCACTGTTCTCAAAAGAGGGGGCACTTCATGCCATTGGGTACCACACAGGAATCACCAGGGTCATCAGGAGGCAGAGGGAGAAAGGAGAAAACGTAGCAAGAATCTTTATTGTGTTTTCTCCGGGGAGAAACAGAAGAGGCTGGGTAAGCAGGCTTAGAATTGACCAGTTTGAATTATTTCAGTCGGGTCTGGGACATAGGGCTGTCTGTTACCTGGCCGTGGGTGATCAAGGAAGAGGGATGGTGGCCTGGAATACAAGAGCCTGTGAAGGAGGTGGTTGGAGTGTGAACTCTGGATTGGTTGGTTTGTGTGTGAAAGGTACACTCACAAGTGAGCTCTCAGTATCCATAGGAATTAGTTAACCCTGGAAGGGACCATCCGTGCCAATGTCGGCAAGGTCCCAATGTCAAACCATCAAAATAAAAAGACATGCTTAATACGGAGAGTTACTGGCCATCACTGAGGAGGCACAGACCTCTTTTCAACAGCTGGCTCCATACATTGGCCAGGCAGGATAAAATACTAGAGTGAGAAGGCTTTCTAAGGTGTCCGGTGCTCATTTTGTCTTCTACACCACAGAACTTAGAGCGTATAGTACCTGATATTTGTTTGAAGCACTAAGATCTTATACAGATATTTAAATTTTTTGTGCATGCATGTTATCACCCTGATCAGCTAATAAGCTCCATGGACCAGCTAATAAGTTTCAAGCTAAGAAGTTTCAAGTATAATTCTAATACCTTTTATCTATCGGTGTTAGAACTGTACTAAGCCCCCACAGTCATGGCTCACTAACTGCAAGATTATGGATGACCTACAACCTTTAGGATAGATTACTTGAAGGACTTTTTCTTTCCACAGAAGTAACAATGGACTTACTCTAATCCACCAACACAAGTCTATCTATCCAGTTATTGACTGTCTTTGGCAACTAGGAACAAGATAGTAACTAGTGGGAGATTCACATTCTGAGTGAATGGCCCAAGGTAAAAACGAGAGAAAAATTAGAATGTTCTTTCCATCATCTGTCCAAATTGCTGTCAAAGACAACATTGCTCCATTTGCACTCCAAAGTATCTGTGTTGTGTCTACAAAATATCTCCAAGATGGTAAGTGCAGATCACTAGGGACACTGCTGGACACATGCATCAACAACAGTGTCTGGTCAATGCAGCGTCAACCTGTATGCCCTTAGGTTACACACAGACACAGAAATTACTTGCCTTAGAACCTTAGGCTTTGTTTGTCCCAAGGATTGTCTCAAACCATTACTATTCCATATGGATTTACTCTCAGAACACTCATCTACCTGGGCTTAAAGAATGTGTGGATGAGGTATTCTAACCTTCCCATTGGGTTACTTTCCTTCAGCAGCAAAATACTCCCATGGAACATTTATTCCCCAGTTCTAAGCAGCAAGCCAATATAGTCTCATAAGACTGAGACATCGTCATGTGTACCCTCTCTTAACACTACACCTAGCCTCGGGGTTAATATTCTCTCTAGGAAAGCATGCAGGTAGGGGTAAGCCCCATCTCCTGGTCTCATATTTTTTGTGGAGAATTCTCATTGTAGCTCTTGCTCTCAACTTTGACAGGACAGGTTCACTTGGACAGCTTTTACAAATAATCACAACTGCCCTCAAAAATTTCTGCTTAATTCTTTCAAAGTGGGCCTGGGCATCAGGACTTTCAAAGCCGCCCAGTTCCAATACACAGACAAAAGTGAGACCTGTGCTCTCAACCCAGCCCTCACTCACTCCCACCCTTGGGAAGAAATCATCAGCTTGAATGGCTTGGGAGACAGCACTGAGCTAGCTCAGCTCCGCACTCGTCCATGCAGTCCCATCTCCTTCCTGTGGCCTTGGGTCGACTGAACAGACTTCAGTTGTCTCCATCACCTAGGAGTGAGGAGGTGCCTTCACGGACAAGTCCCTTTGACCCAGTTTGATCTCTGTCAGCTCCTCAGTACCATATCTGACATTTAATTTCCACCTGAGTGTCTCTGTGTCTTATTTCTCAGAGGTGAAAAGGTGCTATTTTTTTTGCGGGGGGGGGAGCCTTTTCCAAATCCTCAGTAGTTATCACTGAGTTAAGAAAAACATAGTTCCTACCTTACTCTTGACTTTTTCCCTTTACAAGACTGAATGGCTACAGTAATAGCAACATCATCTTACAGTACTTTTGAAACAGGACTCTTAGACTGGTCTGATTAAAATAAATACAGGTTAATTTTAGAATTTACCAGTTCTCCATCATTTGAAATAAAGACATCTGGAGTAACAAAGTTAGTTTTAAAGTCCCTATTTAAGTTTTTAAATTCCTAGAAGTATTGCTATTACACAGAAAATATTAGGACTTTTAAAATAAAGTGAAAGAAATTAAGTTATTATACTTAAAACTATCCAGCTGAAACCTGTTCCTACAATCCTTAAAATGGCCCAGAGCTGAGCAGTAGGGGTGACCCAAGTATCACCTGGCCTTTGCTCATTTGGAAGAGGTGAATCTTCACATACAATGTCGGAGATAGATGTCACAATATACCTCTTTCCAACTGCATTTTAGGTTCCTTTTCCGGGCCCCTTCATGGGACACTGAGAAACTTACTTCAGGTTTCTGCTTTTCATTTCCTTTCCAGTTCATCAGGAATCACAGTTCTCATCACCAATGAGTCAAATGTATCCACAGAGCTCTTGAAGAGCTATGAGTTACTTTGTTTTATTTTATTTTATTTATTTTTTTTAGTTGGAGTCTCACTCTGTCGCCCACACTGCAGTGCAGTGGCCACTCCCGGCCACCGCCGCCCCAACCTGCTGGGCTCCGGCGATCCTTCCGCCTCAGCCTTCCGAGTAGCTGGAACTACAGGCGCGTGCTACCACGCCCGGCTAATATTTTGATTTATTGTAGAGATGAGGTCTCCAACCTGCGGGCTCAGACAATCCACTCACCTCAGCCTCCCAAAGCGCAGGATTACAGGCTGAGCCACCGAGCCCAGCTATGAGTTGCCTTGTTAAACAAAGGTTCAGTGTATCAAGTTTAGCCACACAAGGAGCAGACCTAACTTCAGTGAGCACACGTAAGTGATAGTTTACTTTATGCTCACAAATTCACATAATGTAAGGAACAAAAATTGAAACAACCAATCAGGATATCTACAGGCATCTCAGCTTCAAGAATTCATGAATTCTAGGTTTTGAGGACACCCAACAAATACATCTGTTCTGTAAGTCTTTACTTGATCAAAATTTTCAAAACATCCCTAGGTTCAGAACTGAGAGGGAAGTAGAATCAAAATGACTATTTTCACACTGGCAAAAGTTGGGCTGGAGGCTTTTGTTTGCATAAGGGACCAAATGGGCTTACAAATATAATCATCATTAATTATTGTGTTTTATTTTTGCAATTATAAATATGCATTTATCCTTTAGCAGCTGCTAAAATTTGAACATAGAAAGCACATAGGGAGATTGTTTTACTTTAAGTTACATCTTTGAACAGCACATGTATCTGAAAGTGAATACTCAGACGTTAACAATAATGAGGAATGACTTTCCTCATGCTTGATATGGTCATTGTCAAGCCTATTAGGTGTGAAGATCACCTATATAATTGATCACACAGAAATTGATCACACAGATGCTAGATAGGCACTCACAATTTGACCTTCCAAAGGCGAACACCCAAACTGAAGCTGAACACAGATTTTGTCTGAAGTTTGAGGCCTAAGCTGAATAAATAAAGATACATAGGTAGAGAATCAACTGATAGATAGACCAATTGGTAGATATGTTAGTAATGTAAAGTCTCCAAACCATCTAGAAGTTCCTCCTTCAGACCCCTGAAATTTGGTTATTTCATCATGGGCTATAAAAATGCAAGGTCGATTGCCTGAGCCCGCGGGTTCAAGACCTGCCTGGGCAACTTGGCGAGACCTCATCTCTACAATAAATCAAAAAATCAGCCGGGCATGGTAGCACGTGCTTGTAATTCCAGCTACTCGGAAGGCTGAGGCGGAAGGATAACCGGAGCCCAGCAGGTCGAGGCTGCGGTGGCCGTGAGCGGCCACTGCACTCCAGTCTGGGCGACATAGTGATACTCCAACAAAAAAAAAAAAAAAAAAAAAAATGCAAGGTCAAAGAAAAAATATAAAATCCATCAAATTCTGGCTCACTGGTATTCAGTACTTCTTGCAAGATATTGGAAGGCAAGATGATTAAATAAAGACTAAAATTTAGGATTTCATGGTCAACTATGGATTTCAGTGATTCTTATTTCCTTTCATTGTAATAAAAATAAAATTGGTTGTATAAGTGCACACCTGGGTTTGGTTATAAGATTTTAAATCTTCCCCACTTGGAAGCACTTCACAACAATCTTTTAAAAAATATTACTAATATGCTTTGCTTGAAACTCTTGGCATTAGTTCCTGCAGGAAAAAAATTGAACTATTCTGGCTCATATGCTAAGAAGTAGCAGAGCGCATTCAGAATCCTGTTGCGTGGTCTCAAGAGCTGAAGAAGTATGGATGGAAAACATCTTCACTCTCTGCATTTCAAGCCTAGATTGTGTCCAGGTTGCTACAGACTTGGAGGCGAGAAAGACTTCAATATAAACCATTGTTTTTATATGTCTCAAGTCATCTTAGCAGGTGTTTTGGAAACTTTTGCGACTTTTGTTCTTATGTATCTTATCCTTAGGGTATCCTATTCCTTTCTCTATTGAGGGACTTGAATATTGACTTTCTCTATTGAGGGACTTGAATATTGACTCCAGCCCAGTATATTCTCCTTCAACAACTGATCAAACACAGGCTTTCATGACAACCACACAGTACATCCAAGTGCTGCCTTCCTCAGTTAAAGGTTGATGTGGAATAGAGTATGCTTGGCAAGTGATGTGCAATAGCCCAGCATGGGCTGTGTATGCATTAATACCTTTTCAGACTCAAAATCGATGGCAGGCTCTAAGACAGTTTCATATTTAATGTTCACATAAACAATCCTCAGATATGATGCATATGTCATAGTCAAAATCACATGATGACTATTTCCCCAAACAAAAATGAGACAACTCTAAACAAAGTATTCCCACGTGGAATGACTTAAAGTCACCATGAAATTTCTCCTTTTTAAGAATTCAGACCATCATGGATTGTGTAGCATCAGAATAGTTATAGTAAGTAACATAACACAATCTGATATCTACAAATTGTGTAGAACAAGATTCACAAACTAGGCCTATCATTACTCTAAAATTTTACAGTCACAGAAGTAATTGTTGAACTTCTTGGTTACCAGAAGGGACTCTCTACCAATTTATGCTAGTCTCTTTCTGTAGATGTCACTATTACAAATTTATGCTCAGTGAAGCTGAATGCTGAGGGACTTATTTTATCCACAATGTCCTAACACAATATACTAAGAAGTGGGTAAATTCCTAACATTCTGGGATTTTATGCAGAAAATCTACCATAACGAATTGCATTTTTCCAGAGAACTCAACAATGACTAATTTTGGGGACAAAAGGGACACTGAAAGCTGAGTAGGCACTGGCAGAATGCAATGATTTGCTGTTTTGGGAATTGGGACATATAAATTAGGCAATAACTATTATGGCAATGATGGAATTTTTACACTTATTTGTGTTTTGTATGTTCTTAGAAATGTGATGTATGAAAATCATGTTGTATTTCCTACACCTTTTTTGAGAAACAGCTGCTACTGGTGAGAAAAGTATCAATCCATGGTAACATTCATCCATTCATTACAAATACACATTGCTCCTTGACATAAAGAATATGGGAGGCCTGGCTTGGTGGCTCAGCCTGTTATCCCAGCACTTTGGGAGGCCGAGGCGAGTGGATTACCTGAACCCGCAGGTTCAAGACTAGCCCGGACAACTTGGCGAGACCTTGTTCCTACAATAAATAAAAAATTAGCCTGTGCGGTAGTGCATGCCTGTAGTTCTGGTTGCTTGGAAGGCTGAGGCAAAAGGATCATCTGAGCCCAGCAGATTGACGCTGGGATGGCCACGAGCATGCCACTGCACTCCAGTCTGGGCAACGGAGTGAGACTCCAACTCAAAAAAAAAAAAAGAATATGGGATACATTTTTCTCCTTATTCTAAGTCTGATCCCAGTTGTGAAAGGTAATTTTGTGCAGTATGAAAAATGTGCTAGATTATACTATTGCAACCAACTATTTGTGGAGATGCTATTAGAGAATAATATGTCCCTAGTTACATGACAATAACTGCAACTGTGAGGTGGGTACCTCCCCTCCCTTGGTGCCTCTCATGGCCCAGGACTTGCTTTGGCCAACAGAATGTAGCACACACCATACCCAATGTGAGCTTCTAGAAACATTCTATGGTTCCCCTTGCCCTCTCTTTCCTTCTCTCATGAGAACAGTATGCTCCAAATGAAGCTGTTCCTCAAATTTATATCCTCAAATGCAGACAATATGAATGTGTGAGTGAGAAATAAACTTTTTTTTTGTTTTAAGCCACTGAAAATTAGATGATATTGGAAACTGCAGCATAAAATTAAAAAGTTAAATACAGTAGTCCCCTCTTATCCAAGGTTTTGCTTTCTGTGGCTTCAGTTACCCAAAGGAAAAAAATGAAGGATGAGTATAGTACAAAAAGGTATTTTGAGAGAGAGACCACATTCACACAACTTTTATTATGATGTATTGTCATAATTGTTCTTTTATTTTTTATTTTTGTAGAGTCGGGGATTTTGCTATGTTGCCCAAGCTTATCTTGAACTCCTGGCCTCAAGCAATCCTCCTGCTTTGGCCTCACAAAGTGCTGGGACTACAAGCATGAGCCACCGCGCCCAGCCTAACTATTCTATTTTGTTATTAGTTATTGATATTAATCTCTTTCTGTACCTAATTTATAAATTAAACTTTATCATAGGTAAGTATGTAGAGAAATATCATAGTATCTTATAGGGTTGGATACTATTCGCAGTTTCAGGCATCTACTGGGGATCTTGGAACACATCCCCCACGTTGAATTCACATTCCAGCCTGCATGGTCATTCAAACTTACCTACAAGAAATGTATCTATCTATGCCCAACCTGCACTAGCTACCCTGCCTCAATAACGTCTACAAAATTACCAAGAAAATGATAGGAACTCAAAAAATGTTTATTGCAACATGTGTGGATGCATGAATCAATGAAGGAAGGAAATATTTAGCTCTAGTGTAGAGATACAGTTGGATAGGTGAGTAATGGAGATTAAGTTGGAATTCTAGGCTGTGGGCTGATCACAGAGTGCTCTGAAAGTCATGATAAGGTGTTTGTCCTTCCATCTGTACACAATGGAACACTTTTAAAAGATTTTGAGCAAAGAAACGCATGTTTCAACCTGCATCATAGAGCACTGGTAACAGTAAATGGCATGGATTGGGAAATGGATTGACTGGAGATTGTGATTCGATCACGTCTCGTATAAATCAGGCCAAGACATTAATTACCCAAACTAGGTTGATAATACAGATTAAAATGAAGATACGATGCAAGATGTATTTAAGAAATAGAGCTGACACAGCTCAAGAAGCCAACTAGGTGTGCAAAGGGAGATAAAAGAGTTGAAGACAAGGTAGGGGCTTCTTGCCTCGCTGGTCATGTGTTCAACAAGCCCAGAAGACGGGTAGAAAGCTGTCTTTGAGGATAACGGCAATAGCTGCAGACACACTGAGAAGGAGGCTCGAGCCAATGCTGGGGCTAGAAGTGAAGATGTAGGAGTCCTTGAAGAGAGCTGATAATGAGGAGGTTGTGGTTAGTGTCCTCCAAGGAGAAACAAGGGGAGCAAAAAGAGAACCCAATCAAAAACATCAGCCTGAGGAATGCCTGTACTTCAGATCTACTTGGGAAGAGGAACCAATTGAAGCATTTAAAGGAGTGACATAAATGAAGAATTAAGAAAATGTGGCTCCACAGGACCCAAGGACAAGGGTGCTCCAGCAAGGAAGGACAGCACTTTAAAATGCTGTAAAGGAAGGAAAGCATTAACATCGAGCCTACAAACTCTCGGGCATACACAATTTAAAAAATTAATACCCATCATTCCCAGAATTAGTTAAATTGATGATAGGATAATAGAAAAAAACTCAAAAAAGAAATTAATAAAAAGATTATATTACTGTGAGGTTATCCGTGCACAGAAGAACCTGTTTCTGAGTGATAATGTTTATACTAACTGCAGAACTTCACATAAACCATCACTCAAGGGTCTCTGTTCATCATCTGGAAAGTGAACTAATTAGATAGAATAATCATTTGACTATCACATCTAGCTCTCAGAGTCCCTGTACATCCTGTCAAACTAAAGTTGTAAGTAAATTTGCTCCCATGACTTTAAAACAATTTTCAATCTGTATAACTTTTCCACTCTTGACTTCTTTATTCTGCAGAACTGAAAAAAGTTTTTAGGTATTAGTCACTAATTTCCTTATGAAAATTCCCAGCTCTCAAGCAATGGCCAAATCAAAGCTTCAGTTTAAAAACCATAATAAGATACATGTGTGCTTTTAAAAATTGAGAGATGCCATGAATGTCCTTTTAAAGTCCTGTTCCTAAATCACAGAAGTATTTTTGCAAAGAGGGATGTGGTGTGACATTTATTCACCACATTAAATATTATTTCTTCCACACAAATATCAGTGAGGTGTCCAAAAAGCCCAATTATAGTAGGTAAATATTTTCATAAAGAACATCTGGATTTTTGGCAAAAACTTGGATGGTTTCACTGATAGTTCTTCCATTTCTCTAAGATGCTTCATGCTCTAATGGTGCAAATGCATTTATTTCGGGACTGTGGAATGCTTTTTCATTCACCTAGAAAACAGTTCTTTTCTATTTATTTTTGCGCATTATTATTCCAGTTCTGTTTCAGGCTTAATGGTAGTGCCAGCCTTGAGAGGCAACTCTTTCTACATGTCACATTTTCATCCTTATGTTACCTTTTTCTCTAACTTTTGTTTTATGCATGAATCAGTGCATAAATCCTTATACGCACTAAAATACATCATCTCAGTTAACATGTTTATATCAGTTAACATATTTCTAAAATATATATCAATTAGCATATATTTTTATATCAGTTAACATATTTCTAAAACATATATCAGTTAACAGTTATAACATATAATATTACAACATATAATATATCAGTATATCAGACATTATGTTAAGTGAAATAAATCATCATATGAAGGACATAATGATTAACATATTATTTCTAAGCCCTGGTTCTGCTCAACCATTGCCTGTGACTACAGGGAGTTCATCTCTATGAAGCTGGTTCTTGACATTAACAGGGCAGAGAGATCACACATTGAAATCTCCCTCGCCCACTCTCAACAGATAAGAATATCAGATAAAGTATAAAATATTGAAAGTCATTCTCTAAAGTATGAGATAAAGCATAGAAAAAGCAAGAACACACAGCAGTGAATGGGCTTTGAAGACATAAGTTCACCTACAACCTAAATGGCTATCAATGAATGAGGAGATAAAACAAATGTAGTATATCCATATAATGAAATATTATTCGGTCATAAAAATGAAGGCAATTCTGCTGTATACAACAACATGGATGAAACTTGAGGACATTATGCTAAATGAAATAAGCCAGTCACTGAAGGACATATCTTGTATGATTCAACTCATACATGGCATTTAAAATAGTCGAACTCAGAGAAGCAAGAAGTAGAATGGAAGTTGCCAGGAAGTTTCAGTTATGCAAGATGAACCAGTTCTAGAGATCTACTGTATAATAATGTGCTTATAATTAACAATACTGTACTGTACATGTAAAAATGTGTTAAGGGGGTAGATCCCATGTTACATGTTCTCACCACAATAAAAAAATTCACTCACAGAATCACTTAATCCTATAAATTTCAAAATCTGGCAGCCAATAAAAGAAACATACAATTATGGAACATAGCAGTTGAGCTCAACAACTAACCCTAACTGCACCACTTTCTCGCCCCTAAAAAAGAAGACATGTTGGTGACTCCAACATTTTTTTAGAATGTTCCCTGTGGCCTCAGAATCAGGAGATGAGTAAACTGCAGGGACATTCTTGCTTTTTTCTCTTTCTGAATCAGTATGTTAAATGGGTGTGAGTTAAACTTCAACGTACGTTTAACAATGCCTCAGAAGAAAGACTGGAACCTACAGATTTTTACAAGGCCTACCTACCTGTTCAGCAGAGGTCTTCCCCCCTCCCCCCACCAGCATTTTTATTAGCATTTCCTCATGATCAAGAAAAGCTAATAGCCACCAGCTCTTAGCTACACAGAGCAGCTTTGTGGAAAGGGAATGAAGAAAGCTACCCTTATTGAAGAAGAGTGAACAAACTGTCAGGAGAAAGCTACCAAATGAGATAACTGTCTTTGTTTGTTTTGTGTTGCTATAACAGAATACCCCATACTGGATAATTTATTGAGAACAGAAGTTTATGTGGTTCAAAGATCTAGAGACTGGGAAGTTTAAACATGGTGTCGGCATCTGGCACAGGTCATCCCTGGTGGAAGATGGAAGGTGAAAGATGGAAAGTGGAAGAGAGCATGCAAGACAGAGAGGGAATAGGGTCCTAACTTATCCTCTTATCAGGAGCCCACTCATGCAATGACTAATGCACTCCCCAAATGACTGCTTTAATTCATGTATGAGGGTGGAGCCCTTATGACCTAATCACCTCTTAGAGGCCCTACCTCTTCATACTGTTACAATGGCAATTACATTTCAACACAAGTTTTGGCAGAAACATTCAAACCATAGCAGCAACTATGTAAATATGCAACAGAAAAAAATAAATTTATTTTTAAAAGACTCTAACAATCAAAAGATTTAAAAATCTATCCTAAAATACAAACACATAGGCAAAGAAAATTCTCTACAGTTGCATTCTAAAACAAAGTCATCAGGTTGTGAACTTGATACAATAGTACAAAAAGAAGATGATGAAACTGAGACAGGAGATAGCTTGAGAAAGTCTAGGCAGACAGACAGGTGGGTCCTTTGATAACAATGTAACAAACTCCCACCGGGCCTCTCAGGCTCAGCTTGATAAAGGAGCTCCCTGAGAGCCTCTCATGCTAGAACTTAAGTACTCACTGCTGGGATCGAAAAGCAACCAATCAGCTCATCATTAAGCCCCTGCCTCCTGCCGATTGGTCCTTAATACTGACCGATCAGAATAGCTACAGCTCACAGCTAGTACTAGCCAATCAGCTCAGTCTTAGGGCTATGTAAGCACCAGGTTTCAGCTACAAATCAGCAACCCCTTCAGGTTCCTTCCCACTGTGGGAGCTTTTCTGTCCTCTCAATAAACCCTGCTTTCTCACTTTCCAACTGTCCGTGTCCTTTCTTCTTCCTGGGCAGGAAACAAGAACCTTGACCATGAAGAGCTGTGACCTGAAGAGCTGTAGAAGATTGTCAGAGCTGAAAAGCTGAGCACCCCAGAGGAGCCGACTGAACCAGGAGAACTGCTGAAAGGTGAGACTCCGAAGGTGAGACACTCCGGGGGCTAGGCTTGCCAGTCCACTGAACCAGCAACACTTTCAGGGCCTGGCTTGTCAGCCCATAAGAGCCAGCACTCCAGGGGCTAGGCTTGCCAGCCCACTGAACCAGCAACGAACGCTCTCAGGGCTTGGCTTGCCAGCTAATTAGAGCCAGCACTTCTGGGGTTAGGCTTACAAGCCCCTTTCTGGGGCTTGACTGGTTGACCCATTGAGCTGTCACTCTAGAAGCCCAGGCTGACCTGAAAAATCTGTATCAAAATTGAATGAAATGCATCGTGCCTGAAAGTAAATATTTGCTGAATAAACGTTTAGTACTTCAGACCTAATGAAACACATTTAGAGCCCCAAAATTGTTACACAATAAAAATATGTATTAGAAACACCATTGTATGAATTAGACACCATTACTACCTGAATTATGCACACAGAGGAAAGGCTCAAAATAATCCTGGTGAATGAATATATCCAAGTGGGAACTCCCCCAAAATGGAATTTATTTATTTTAAAAATGTGTATTTATTCTTACATGTTTAAACTTTGGTCACCTTCAAAGTACTCTCTGTTTGATGCAATACATCTATCAAGATGATTCATTTTCTACTGCTCCAAAGTTTTTGAACTCGTCAATTTTGATGCCTTTTAGAGCTTCTGCAGTTTTTGTTTCACCTCTTCCACATTGGCAAAATGTTTCCTTTTGAGAACTTTTTTTCAACCAGGAAAAAAAAAAAAGTCGTTCAGGGCAATATTAGGTGAATAGGAAGGGTAGGGCACAAGGGTCGTGCCATTTTTGGTCAAAAATTGCTGAACACTCAGTACAGTATGGGCAGGTGTTTTCGTAAATCACCCATCATGAAATAGGCAAAGGCATTGAAAGAATCTCAAAAAAAAAGAAATTCTCTGAAGCTGAATGCCATCTCTCACAACAGTGCTAGCTGGTGTGCTGATGCCAATGGGTTCCTAAAACACCTAGTAGGAGAAGACTGTTCTACAAGGGGCCCACCCTACAAAAAATAATTCTGGGTTTTTGCGCCCCCCCCCATATATGACAAAACTAAGGAAATAGATTAAAGCTAATAGATGTGAAGACTGGAACGATCACCCAGCAAAAAGCTAGTTGGCAATAAAACCAACTGGAAGTAGAGAACCAAACAGAAGGAGCAGATTATATAGACAAATATTTATTGAATTTTCTTGTTATGAAAATTTAATAGAGCACACAAAAGTGAGACATAGCCTTGTCAAGCTGTTTTAATTCAAGGATAAAGAAAGAACTCTTCAGTATTCCATGGAGAAAAAACAAGCACACTTTAAGGAGAAAAGCAAGGGGATGCATGGATGATGGCACAGTCAAACATGCCGTGGGAGCCGTCAACACAGGCAGAGACAATGGGGATCAAACAACTTTTCTTCATGCAGCTGTGGGTTGTAGAGACAAATCTTTCTCCCAGCCAACTTCTCCTTAGATCTCAGTGGCAGGACTGTGTCAATGCCCACTTGTGATTGACAAGAAACAGAGTTGCCAAGATAGAGCAGTCATAACTTACTTCTTGGTGCTAGATATCCTGTCGTCTCTATAAAACTTGGCTTCTGTTAACAAAGAAGGAAGAAGAGTGGCTGGTGAGTTAACACACAGGATCTGTCTGCCCTGTGGCCTTCTGAGGACTGACCTCAGGGACTGAGTCATTCCCTGCACTATACCAGCATGTCTTCTCTGTCCTGGCATCATCATGGTGAGATTCTCTAACCAGTCATCCCCTGGCTATCTCCAAGAATGCCTGCACAAAACCAAGCAAAGAGCTTAGCTTTTATTCATGTCACAATGAAAATGAAAACACAAACTTAGAGGAACTAGGTTAAACCTGAGGTTATTCTGTGACGCTTAACTAACTTGGCTTCAACAGAGTGGCTTCAGAAGATTTTCAACCTACAGGCCATGCTCTTCGCTCCCCAGCAAGTGACCAGCTGGTGCTCCTAGAACACTATGTCTCTTCTTGTTGGTGACAAATAGGAAGGCTGTGAATAAGGATGATGAAAACTGTGAATCTCACACAAAAATGCTTCCTCTTTTACACGTAACCAAGGGCGGCTTTGGGCACATCATGCCTGATGCGAGGCATGCAGTCTGTCTCTTGGGTAGTATTCTTATGCTCCAATGCTGCCATTTCTGTGTCATCTATCTTCCCAACAGTCTGTAATAATGGACCACAAAATTTTTCTGTCATTGCCAGCATCAAACTTCCCCTGAATTTCTCCAGATTCTGACAGCAGACTTCCTATTCTAGTAGTGACCATGCCATTAAGGTTGTATTAGAAGCAGTGAGTGTAGATATTATGTACTGCTGAAAACAGAGTTTGTGACATGGGCACCCTTGAGAAAACTGCACAAAATAAAGTTTAAAAAAATCATGACGTAAAAATGATGAAATATTAGATAAAAACTGAAAAATAACAGGAAAATGAATAAAGCAAACAAAACACTCAAAGGCTGATCAACAGCTACTCAGTTTCTGGTGAAGTTATTTATCTTCAAGAGAAAGGATAGGATTATAAGATGACGCAAGCAGAAGCAGCAATCTCCCGTGCAAAGGAGAAATTCAAGTTGACTCAGTTTTCCCAAATCCTTAGAAGATAAGGAGGAATGGAAAGTGTGCCCAGAACCCACCAGCGTGTCAAACTTGAGCTAAGGAACTATATCAACTACAGTTATGGGGGTGAAAATAGATTCTAAAGACCTTGACATGTAAAAATAATAACATTGCTAACAAAACTGGGGAATGCAAGCTATTTAGTTGGCCTGATTTCCTCATATTTCAAAGTATTTCCCCATTATTAATAAATAGGGCCCAAGAAAGAAAGAAGAGAATGGAAGAGAAAGAAGGGAAGAACTTGATCCATAGCTATAAGAATGAAAGGACAAGAATTTAAATAGATAGATAGATATGATAGATGATGATAGATAGATAGACATACAGATAAGGAATTGTATAAGTGAAAAAAGCAAAGTGCAGAGCAATAGGCATAGCATGATCTCATTTTTGAAAAAAGAAAATTAGATTTCATACACACACAGAAATGGGTCTGGAACAATACACAACAAATGGTGTCAAACTGCTTACAGTTGCTAACTTTAGAAATTGGAATTAGGACAGTATACAAAATAAGACATGTTCACATTTAACTTGATAGACTTATACCTTTATATACATATGAACTTTTTCAGCCTAAACTTCCAAGGTTAAGCACTCCCCTTTGTTCCATGTGACTATCATTGAACCCTGTAAGACTTGTCTCTCAATTCGTGATTCACCTTCCCTGGTAGGTCTAAACGCATCCATCTTTGTACTGATGTGCTTTTAATTCTTGGAAACAGGATTGTTACACAGGCTGCTCCTCTGTTTTTAGGTCCAGCACTTGCCTCTCCTCTTCTCCATGCTGCGGGTGCACAGCTGACTGCCACCTCATCACCCATGGTGCTCCTCCACTTTATGTGGCCAGTCCACTGTCCAGGAACAGACATCCAAGTCTCCTCCATCCCTCCTTCCTTGAATCATGCCACAGAACAGCCTCACACCTGCTTCCTTACGGAATGAGTGGTGAGTTATTTAGTCTAGAAGCCCAGGAGCAGAATTGCCGTGTAATGAGTACATGCAGGTTTAACTTACCTGGGCACTGGCAGACATTTCACATGTATAGAAAAATACTAAAAAGAGGCCTCTCCCTCTTGGAGATTGCCCACACTCCCCTCTCTCAAGTGTGTACTTTCAGTTCAAATTAAAGCTCCTTCCTTACAAAAGAAAGAAGGAAGGAAGGAAGGAAGGAAGGGGGGAAAGAAAGAAAGAAGGGAAGAAAGAAAGAAAGGAAGAAAGAAAGAAAAACTAAAAAGAACATCAGTATTTTTTAAACTTCTGGCAAACAAAAAAAAAGGATTTTTTTGTTTGTTTTTAACAAAGCTATCTCTCACTCTTTTCTACAAAACAGTCTTACCAGATATTAGAAAAATGAAAACTTTCTCTAGTGAGTCGTAGTTTTAGAAAAGGAACACATTTCTTTCTCATGCCTGTTTCCTGGTGGGGAAGGCAGTAAGAATTTAAATTCAGGTTCTATCCAGTGTGGTCAGGAGAGCTCGGCTTGGGTACCCCAGGGCCAGTCACCCAAAGACACCAACAGGGCTCAGTGAGTGAGTTCCATCGAGCCTAATGAACTCGAATGTATATGGCATAAGTCTATGCAGAGTTTTCTCAAATTTGTTGAAAGTGTAAAATCTCAAATACTAGACAGCCTGGTTCAAATCTGGACATCCAGTGGTTCTAAAAATTCAGTTTTCTTTCTGCAAAGAAAATCATACATACAGGTGTTTATTGATATAAAATACGTAATTTCTGAAATTGGGTTAAACTATAGCAAGTTTCACCAAATAGAGTGAAATAAAATAGCAAGTAGATAATACTACACTGGCTGAATGCAACTGTAGGAGGAACATTATGAATGATTAGATATTGTTAAAAATTATAATTGTTTTACAGTTTGTAGCATAAACATACTGAATAATAATTTATGAGAAAGACTTATTTCTATGGTTCTATTTCGTGAACTTATATATCATTAAATTATTTCTACTTCTGGATGGTACACCTAATCCTGATTTTTTAACATGTCAGCATGTTCATTCTTTTTGTTCTCTCTGAACATAGATTCTGTCTTTGCCAACAAGGACATGTCAATGTATCCAAAAACACACAGTGGCACCTAACCAGATCAACTGAAATGTCTGAAGTTTGTCCTAATGCCTTAATTGCTTTGTTTTCCGAAAAACTCATTCAACATTAGTTGAGCTTCTCAATCTACTTCAGGGTAAAGACAAATATGTCCCCACAACTTGCACTACCAGACCATCATGGGAGATATGGATGTATATCTGTACACACTTATGTGCATGAGTATAGTCTACATTTTTATTCATTTGCCCACTCATTGATTTGTTTATTCTTTGATTTAGGTTCCCTTCACTTCAAAAAACCTGGAAGGCAGAATAGGGAGGAGAAAAAATGTCACCTACAATCACCATTTCAACTACTTTATATCACTAATGAGTTTTACACAAATATCTATCTAACAAACCACACACAACTTTACATTTTTATTTTGTCATCTCTGCATTATGACGATAGAATTTCAAGTCTCTTTTCTGCATAAATTATGAGGAACCAGAGACTATAACTCAAATACAAGCAATATTCTTATTGTTAACCCATAGAGAATCATGGACCTTTTACTGCTTAATAAGTGCTTTTTTATTATGAAGAAGAAACTTCTTAAACTAACTGTTCCTGACAAAAGCACTCTGGGATCCCATGCAGTGAGTGCCCAGTGCATGTGTGCTCTTAATCCTACAGTAATCCTATATAACATACTATCATGTTGTGTTGGCCTTATTACTAAAAGGAAGATGCAGTCTCCTGCGGCACTGTGCATTGTGCTAAAACACTTCTGCTGTGTGCCTCTGCAGATTATGTCTCCTGATCCAATGCAACCAGGACTTTCCATCTCTGAAGAATTGGTCTCCACAGTCAATTCATAGCACAGTTCAAGGATGAATGCTTTGTTTCTTAAAAACCACTGCTCAAATGAGCACAGTTTATACCTGGACATGGAATAAGGTCCCTGGTTGGAGTACCTTTCTCCTACAGTCTAAGGTGACACAGCCTGGCTCTGAGATGGTGAGACACTTGGGTAGGGGCATTAAATGGTCTGTGCTCTGGATGGACAGCCTTAGACAACTGCAAAGGTACTCCTGTGTTGTAAGAGAGGTCAAGTTGTGGCAACATGAAGATCATCCACTACTCAAAAACAGGGTAGCAGACATCTCTTTCTAGGAAAATATGATCATATCCTCAATGCAGAATAAGTGTGGTCAAAGCACTTGTCTTATTAGGTGTCAGGTTGAGCAATTAGCCTCAACTTACTTTGCTAATTCCCAGATTCTACCTACAAACAGAGGATGTTCCACACATTCAAGGAGTTGAGATGTTTAACATCAAAGAAATAAACCTCAAGAGAGTCAGGCAGACATGATTACTGCTGTCAGACTGTATGAATTAAAGAAAAGCAAATCAACACACAGGTAAACACAGCCAAGGAAGGCTGTTTCCACAAGGTTTTTGCAGGTTTTGTACTCTGATGCTTCTGGGGGCTTTTAACCTTCTGTTTGCATTTTTGGATGCTGATAGTAGGCAACAAGACAATGACAGTGAAGCATCCTTCTTCAGGGAGCTGAGTTCAAACTGGCAAGACAAATTTCACCTACCAACATGCTATAAGGGTGAGATGTTACTGTGGGACTGTACAAGATTTAGAAGAACTGGAGAGAGGACTTTTTGTTTTGATGTCTTTAAAGTATTTTTCTTGAAGAGGAAAAATAAAAAACAAAACCAAATAACCTAGTATTTTACACTTTGAGGCTGTATCAAGATCCAGTGAAATAAGAGAATTCAAGAGTAAACCACAAAAGATATTTCTTCATAGAGAGATTAAAAGAGCATAAAGTTAATCCGTTCAGAATTTTTCTTTCTGTGATTCAAAACATGCTTCTCCAAAAATGCTCCTAAGTCTGAAAAACATATACCACTACTTTTCTAAATTTAAAATTTCTGGCTTAAAAAGTAATGGGGCATAGTTACACTACATATTTATTAAACATATATGAATCTGACTGCTTCCCATATCATTTATTACTTATAACATTCCAGTTTGGGAAATTCTTACAATTTTAATTAGGTATTTTTAATAAAAGACTAATTTTATTAAAATCTTAAAATATAAGTAATGTTTTATTCAGACTTCCAAATCCAAGTAATTTAGCAATAGGTTCAAACATCTGCTTCCAAAGTAGACTCAGCAAATGTTAGACAATAAAATTGTTTCTCCATCCTCGCTCACATAATGTGCAAATGTGGTACAGAGCTTGCTGGAAATTAACTGAAAGGCTCCTAGGTTTCCAGTAAGTCACAAATAAGCAAATGAACCGAGAAGATTCTACAAGATTTGTAGAGCTAAGCCATTACCTTAAAGATGAAACTCAGTCCCTAATCTTACAAACCGAAAAAATGAATCAAGAAAGGAAAATCAGCTTATCCAATGACAGGCTGCTGGCTCATGGCACCAGTCTTAGGACCTGGAGCCCCACACCGCCTGGCGCCCTCCCCCCCTCAAGGGAACTCCTTCTGGCCAACTGCAGTCTCTCCCAGGGCTCTCAAAAAACCACCTGGGTCTGCTTGAAATAACGTAAATTAATCTACATTCATTTGAAATGAAATCACTGACAGAAACTTAAATCATTAAGATGTGTAATAATTGATTACCCCCAAACCCCTCAATACTCATTAGAAGATAAATCTGGAGAGCTCCACTTTCAGCTTTCTAAAGTGCTGTATGTGTAAAGACATTTGAAATAGTTTTATTGAGATATAATTTTCATAACATACAGTTTATTCACTTAAAGTGTACAATTCAGTGGCTTTTACTATATTCACGGAGTTGTGCATCCATCACCACAATCAATTTTAGAATATTTATTACCCAAAAAGAAACCCCAGTTCCCTTAGCCATCACCCCAAAAGTTCCACTCCACCATTATCCCCTCCCCTAGACCTAGGCAACCATGAATCTGCTTTCAGTCTTCATGGATTTGCCTGTTCGGGACACTTCATGTAAATGGGATTATGCAATATGTGGTGCTTTGTAACTGGTTCAAAAAATTTTTGCAAAGACCCCAAAAATCCATATTCCATCCCTATTCAGAAGCATTTATTTAAATTTACATATATATATATATTTAGTGATCTAGATGCCTTTACAAAATGAGTTCAAACTTCATATTTCCCAGTTTTGAAACTGTGGTTTTACTGTTATGCTCAGGGGCATGATAAACGTTCTTCCATTCTGGAAGGAACGCTCTCTGAAAAGAAATTAACTGTTCACAGTCATTGCGTATTCTTTCGTGACCCCTGCTGGCTGAATGTGATAATGTGTTTTCAGAGTCAATCTTTTGACACTCTTCCTAGCTTAAGTTTTACTATAATGAACAGAGCACAAGACTAGGAATTAGCATAAAATTTAAATTTGGTGATGCATGCACAAATTCTGTTCTTTTCCTAGAATTAATAAAGCTTTGAGATAGTCCTAAAGCTATTATTAAAACTCTGTCTTAAAGTGTTGCTTGTTTAACGCTTCATTTTTCACAAAGAAAATGCTTAATCTTAAAGCATTTCATTTCAATCCTAACAAAACCATAAAATCTGAAAGCTCTTTTATTACTGTTTAAAAGACTAAAATACACAAGAGATAAAGATTTTATTAAAACAATGTGTGATGACAACTAATAAAAATAGAAAAAATATAATAATACAAAATGTATAAATAACAATAAAGTTTCACAAGGCTTAGAACCTTGTGAAAATTATTTTTAGTGCAATTATTTAACACATCTATTGTTTTTTGAGTATTTCTTAATTTTTAAGTGACTTTAAAATTGAAACTTTGATGTTTATTTTACTATTTTTCCTAACCTTAAATTTCCTTTTTATAATTTAAAATAGAAGAGAGAGTAAAAGAAAATAAATTTATAAATAACTTTTTATCCTCTTCATACTATGATTAATACTCCAGCTTCATAACCATTAAAATTATTTCTGATTTGTTAATAAAATTTCATAATCTTATAACTAGTGCTTCAAAACTCTATGCTTAAAATTTCTTGTAGGAATTTAAACATTCTTTAAAACCATTGTCTCCAGAAATGGTTTTAATCTTACAGAAAGTTTTAGAAAACTTCAGAAGCGAATGTTTGATTTGACACACATTACTCTGAATTTCTCCCCTAGTTAAATAAAAGAAGAAGAAGAAATAATGTTGGGGCAGATAAATCAGTGTATTTTATTAGATTTTTAGTTATTTTATTATTATTTGTATGTCCTGGGTAAGTTTACACAGAGTACTTTATTTTATGGAGATTTTGAAACATATCCATGTACTGCCTAGGGCAAAAAAAATTTTTTTAATTAGTTTATATGTAAATAAACAAATTTTTTGAGTTAAAGAATACAAATTGGGTTACTTTACTTGTTTTTAAGTTTGTAATAAAATATTACTAAAAAAATGTATGGATAGGTACGGGTAGTATATTATGCCATTAGAAAATAAAGTATATATATAGATGAATATGTTTATATGCAAAATACAGTGAAGACAGGGACTCTTCACTAAATCTCACACAGATGAGGCTTCGGCTTCTGATGACTGACAAGCACAACCAGGGTCAGAAGCACGTCACAGGCCTTGGCTCTCAGGATGATCCTCGGTTAGAAATGAGAAGGGTGGATAGTGTTCATCCAGCTTGGAGAAGGGAATGCATTGTTTTCAGGATCCTCAGCAGGACGTGTGTGGCCAAAGAAAAGCTGGAATGAGGGGGCAACCTCACACTGATTATTACTGTCATGTTTTAAAGTATGTTTCAACACTCATTATCGTAGGTACCTCTTTAGAATAGTGCAATTTACCCAATTTAACAAAGAAAATAATGCTGAATAGGCTTCCCCTCCCCACTTTATCATTGCAGCCAAGACCAATCCAAGCTTTGCTTCTTAAACAAAATGACTTTAATTTCTCATATATTTCAAACCTACATTAGCTTTCCTCATTTTTGTATTTTTTTTTTAACATTCTCTTAATTGCAGGTGACCTTTCTTTCTGTGACATTGGATCCCACTTTCACGCTTTCAAAAAGTCAAAGAGAAACTTCAAACGTTGGCAAATCATGTTATAAGTATATTATGGTATGGGTTTGCTTATTTTTTACAATGTGTAAGAGGCTATCTCAATCCATCTTTCTTATCAAAAGAGAAGAAATAAAAAAGCAGAGAATGATTTACTCTCCTGGCCTGGTGGCAAAGTGAGGGTTTCTTGCGTAAGAGGCTGAAAAGAATGGACGACCATGTCTTAAAGGAGTTCTACCTTTTCTCAGAAAGCAGCCAATTCCCATTTACAGCTCCAGCACTCTTTGATACTAATCAGTTAATTCAGTCTCCTGGCCCTCAGATATATTGGTGTTTACTCTATTAAGTGGTGCACATTTCAATACAGTGAAACACATGTTCAGCTGAAACCGGATCTTTCTGCTCATCAGCTCCCCTGATACAGAGGTTAGGGAGACAAAAGACTTGGCAGTAAACTGGCCAAATCAAGAGCAGTCTCCAAGCACACGTTCTTACAGCAATGGAGATGCTAGAAATCGGCTGGGGAGAGTCTTTTGGTGAAGCAAATTTAAAGGAGACAGACTCCGGCTGGAATATCTGGCAGCACGTGCTCCTCGTGAGCCCCGGGCTCCCTGGCTGGCCAACTGTGTGCTCTGGTGATAGCCCCAATATAACTTCATTGCAGCAGGAAACCTGGAGCCACATCCTGACACTGACAAGGTAATGAGGCATTGCTAAACACAGAAAGAGCCTTGCATCTGCACTGGGCCTTTATGGTTACAGCTTCCACTTACTATCAGTATGGATTTGTTACTTGCCTCTATGCCCCGGACAGGAATCCATCACTAGGCACATCAAAACGGGACATGGACTCAGACAGCAGTCTAAGCATGTCTCCACTCAGGGGACAACGAGCATGTTCTGGGGATAAATGAGGAGATTTCTACCATAGTCATCCCGATAAATCTCTTATTTTATGCAATAGACATTTTTGTATTTTGTCCTGAGCTGATGAATCTGTGAATGTGGTGTTTCATGAAAACCCTCTGTGAACATTTACAATTTGTCTTATATGGATTAAAAGGCTCTATATGTTATTGCAGTCATATTAATATATAATATTAAGGAACCTATTTTTGATTCTCCCAACCAAATACAAAGCATAACCCGCAAAGTTTCCTTCGCTTACTCTTTCCTCTGTAGTATAGGGGCTTGGAGCCTGACGACACCTTAGACAATAGGCACATTGGGAGACTTCAAGACTTTTCCTCCCTTAACAGATAAATAATACAGGAAGGAGGTTAGAAAGGACCTTTGAAAAAGAAAACTCCTCAGGCTGGAGCAGAGGCTCCGTGGAGATGTCTCCTCAGGTAGATTTAATCACCATCTCCTGAAATTTGATCTGTCACCTTTGAGACTCCCTGGGCTGGCAGGGTCATTTCAGCCCCTCACTCACTCATGGGTCCCTCCCTTGCATTCTCCACAGATTGCCAAGAAAAGGAACAGTCAGTGTACAAGAACAGAAAAAGTCACCATCACAAAACCATGTGACACAACCTCCCGAGTTTGGTGGGCACCTAATCAAATCTTCTCCGGTTTTGTGAGAAATCCAGTTATTGAAGCATTTAAACCCAAGATCTTACCCTTCCACTTTTGTTACATATTCCACATCAGGGATACATCTCATGAACTTATGCTTATTTTGAACACATAAATGTTTTCTATACATATGATAAAGAATCATGTGACTATATGTGTTGATATACATATATATGCAAAAATTCAAAAGAATTAATTTCAGCTTCATTAAATGTAACAAATGATTCATAGCTACTATTTTGAAAGAAAATAAGAGCATGTAACCAGACACTAGGGTTCTGAGATACTCTAAAGTGAATAACGGTAGGAAAACATTGTATAAATTTTTTCTATTAAAAAGTCTGATTATATGAATAAAAATGAAATGAGTAATAAGCACAATATGCAAATAAATGTTACTTACAGAAGTCTTTCAAACTGCATGCTAACTCTTAGATTCTATGATCTATAAATACTTTATTTGTGTGGCAAAACTTACAAATGAAATACAAAAAGCCGAGGTGAGAAAGAAATTACTTCAGTTACCATTAATGCCATTTTAAAAGCTGAGCTGAAATTGAACGAGAAAGAGCTAGCATTTATTATCCACGTGTTCGAGCTCGTTAAAGCCTGTGTGGAGGACTGAAATGCCCCACGGGGGTACTAGAACAGGGATGTGGTAGTCAGAAAATGAAATCCATGCTTCCAGTCATCAGCCATCTTGTGACATGTCCACCCGTCTATCATAAATACCTGGAAAGAATCTTGCTTTTGCACTTTTATTCACAGTGTTGGTTCTCTGTTTCACCTTGTTGTCTGTTCATTCTTCCCTTTCTCCACTGAAGCAGAGGTGGGAGGTTTGAGAGGAGAGGGTGAGGTCAGGCGTTCCTGCAGTGTCAGCATCCTCTGAAAGGAGACATCAATTTCAGCATTGGCTGAGGGGCCGGAGCATTTGGAGGAAGGCAGGATGGAGAAGCTGAACAGCTTCTTAACTTCTCCTATTCTTCCCTAGCTTTATGGTGAGTCTTCTTTATTTGGTAAGAAGTGAAATTTCAGACAGAGCCTCAGGCACATATTAAAATGTAAGTACAAAAACAAGTCCCAAAGCCAAATACAAATATGTTTTGGATCATCACTATTTTGGATTGTTACTGTGATTTCTTTCTTTTCTTGGTTGGGAAATAAAGAGATAACTTTCCTACAATGAAAGAAAATGGGCAGATTTTCTTATCATTTATTTTCCTGTCCAAAAAGATAATGTATTGTAAGCAGCCACACTGCTCATGAACACAGCACTCCCTGAAATAAAAGAAAAGTCATTTTCTCCTTTTCACACTGTTACTATGCCTCTGTCAAAAGTTTTAAGAATTTGTCTTATTTCTGAAGAAAGCCTGTTGGCTAAATCCATATTGTTGCAAATACTACAATATTTCTGGTTGTTCTAGGTGAGGCTGGGATTGATTTCTCCCATAACGTCAGCATTCCTGGTTTTAACTGATTTGCTGACAGAAACCAAAATGATCTAAAACTAGTGCATCAGCCCTCAGTGGAAGCAGTGTGTCTCTCACCCTGAGCTGCAAACACAATGTGACAAGGCAAGTTATGAGCTGAGTTGCAATACTTTTGACAGTAGTGTAATTCTCAAGGAAATAGTGAAAACCCGAAAGAAATACAGTTCGCATCTAGAGGTCTAATTCAATAGAAAATCTTAGCAGAAAATGGAGAGTTAGAGGAAAATAGTAGAATTTTGTGAAGAATTAGGCTCAGACCTTCTGGATCTGGAACTCATAGCCTACCCATGATGTTCAGTGTGCACACAGTCTGCATCTTTCCATGTCTACTTCGTGTTACACTATGCATAATAACAACAGCAGCTACCATTTATTGGCAAGAAAATTACACCAGCCTTTTTGCTAGGCGCTTTTTATATAGTAACTATAAGTTTCACAGTAATCAAAATGTCATTGTCCCCATTTTGCAGATAAAGTTTGCATGTGACAGTGCCAGTTCTCTCACCCGGAGCCTGTCTGTTGTATCTTCTATCTATTCTCTTAGATGGAAGTCCTTCATGAGAAGTCGCCCCCATGGACACAGGAACATTCTAGAATTGGCAAATAGCTCGAAGTGTTTTTCTATTATTATTTAGTCAATTTCCACACAAGTAACTGTTGTCATCCCAGGAGCATTTTTCAGGCAATCCATTACTTGCGGAAAGTTTGCTCTGTTAACCATTCTATTGCCTAACATTCACTTGGAAAAAGATACTTCATATTCAAGAACTTCTTTCTGCTGTTTTATACAACTTCTCTTTTTGCAGCTCAGGTCCTATTCGACAGCAGGCAAAATAAAGCATTTTTTTTTCCAGTGTGAATCTCATTTTTAAACAGGTAAAAAGAGCATGGTTATATAACTTCCTAATATTAAAATCTCTGGCTCTGGTTCAAATTGATTGGAAAACCGATAAATTAATGTGAAAGAAAGAGGAAGAGGGGGCAGATGGAATTTGGCTCACCCATGACTTAGCCGTATGTCCTAAAAGCATGTCTTCTACACGCTGGCCCTGGGTTTCCTCATCTGTAAAATGAAGGTGGTTGGCTACCTGATCCCACCATTTGGATTTACAGCCCCTGTGACTCCTGATAAACAGGGCTCCAGTGCTACCGCATAAACCCTAAGTAGAGAAAGTGAGCAGCAGAACAGTCTGGATCCAAATACTTGGATAAAACTTGAAGCAACTCAGGGTTTTAGATGGTCCCAGGGCCTCACTTGTCCGTTTTTAGATTCCCCCCCCCGCCCCCAACAGTCTACCAAGTCAAAGTGGAGACAACGTGACAGTTTCTAATATAACCCAAATTCTGCAGGGCCTTCTATGGTTTAATTTGGAAGCCGCAAAAGCAAACAGGTCTTTCCCCTGTACCCTTTCTCCTTGCCAATTATAATAGGCTAGGAGGGGAAAGATGCAAACAAGACTTTGATTTTACCGATAATGCTTCATTTATTTTACATAAAGAATGATCTGAAGAAAATACTATAGCACATTAACATTTGTTAATCTTGAAAGGTGAGCACCTGAGTTTTGGTTATATTATTTTCAGCATTTGTATTTGTTAAAGATTTTCCAGTAGAGAAGGCAGCAAGAGACATTAAACATAATATTAAAACAAGAAATTGAAGATTTCCTGAGAAACTTAACAAACTTATACAATTTGAAATAAGTTATGTAGTTTTTTTGTTTCTATCTCTAAATTTGTTAATAAGTTAAATATTTCTTCCCCGGGAAAAAAAAAAGAAGGACAAATTTAAAAATCACAAGGTACTGTTTGCCACTAAATTAACATTTTAGTTTTTCATATCAACCGTAATAGATACAGATGTCTATAATTCCTCAAATTCTTCATTACCAGTGCCTTTACTGTCAAATCAACAACATCAAGATAAAAGTTACAAAATAAATACAGTTCAAGATATGTATGTTTGCACTGGTTAGACAATTTCAGGCTGCAGAGAAATTAGTACTCGTGGATTACCCTCATAATTAACTACTTGCTGTAAGCATTACATTTACTTTCATACAAAATGTTCAGATATGTTTAAGTGCTATTCAATTTTACCAAAAAATTTAAATTTGGCCTGTATTGAAAGTGATTTTAAAATTTTATATATGCAGTATATTTATTAACTTTAAAAGGAAAATGTCAGATCACAAAGCTAAAGAAAACATATAATGGTAAATATTGGCATATACCAGGGTACAAAACAAAGCATATTTGCTGGAAAATTAAATCTCAGGCCATGCAAATATTATATCTAGCAGATATTAGGAACTAAAAAGTCATATTATAAAATAACTTTGACTCTCTTTTAATATGAAACAGGAAAGGCAGATATAGCAGTAAAAAAATTTTACAAACAAGGAACAAAATGACACTTTGAATAAATGAATTCTTAGGTTGTAGTAGTAAAAAAAAGTTACAAAGAACAGAAATAGAAAAAAATTTGAAAGAAATATAATGTCATGCTTCTGCATGATTAATAGCAAATACAGTCCTAACATCAATACAAAAGGGAATTAAAAAACACTGGATTCCACTGGAAATTGGTTTCTCAATAACCATCATTGCTACATATAAAATAAACAGAACAAATGCTTTTTAAGGTATCATAAAAGATACAGTCTTTATCCTGGAAGACTAGAAAACACTCATCTTCAAAAACAGGGAAATCACCTCCTAGTAATCTACTCTTGCTGTTGAAAGCCAGATGATTCTCTTTCATCATCGCTGGCTTGTCTCTGTCGGGTACTGAGTCATCACTACCTTCAAACAATCAATCATTCTCCATAGAGTCAGGGACGCTGCTAAATCCACATGTTGAAGGGATTTCACCACTGTCTCTTGATAGTCAGCATTCCATGAGGTCTTAGCCATTCTCTCCGTGCCTAACAAACAGGGCCACTTTCTTCCTCCCATCAGGGCCCCCAAAACCGAGGCTCAGTCCACCTGTTCCACTCCTTCTTCCTGAATCCCTGCAACCGCGTATGGAGAGTCACTTCTGAAGCTCACAACTGACTGCAGCCTGTCCAGCATTACTGTGTATCCTCCACACATTTGGCACAGACTGATGGAGCTGAGATTTTAGAAAGCTCAGCAGGTTGCCCGGGCCTCTCTTTGTCTATTAAAAATTTCACATGAATATAAATTTTATTTGAGATTCTTCCTTTAGGTATAATATATCTTCATATAATTTGAAATGATGGTCTTTCATGAAATCGCCCTGACAGACTAATACAACTTTCCAGTGTGCCTTTTGTCACAGAGTTTTAACTTCACAAATTGGACTCCATTGGAGTCCACCTCTTTTATTTACTTTTCCTTTAGGATGCAAAATAGATAGCAAAGGGACATTGGCCATTTTTACTTTCTTGAGAGACAAAAATAAACTTCTTTTCCTAGCATGATTTTTTATTGTTGTTGTTACAGTTGATGGTTTTAGTTTAAAATGTAGCTGGTGTATTTTGTGCTTGGTATAACTAACTTCTCCTTACTAATCTGTAGCAACAAAAGAGTGGATCCACCTATAAATTGCCACCACTTGTTTTCAATACATTTTTGTTTCAATGGTTACCAAATTCTCCAAGTTTCTGTTATCTAATATTCAGATTTGCTAATGTTATGACTGTGACCACTGTGAAGATTGTTTTGGTTTTGTTCTTATTGTTTTATTATACCTAACAGCTTTTTGCTTCTCTTCTTGATTTCAAGAATCTTTATTATGTATTCAAGTTGTAGTGAACAAAATTCTACTTGGCAACCTTGTTACTGATTTATTTTACTAAATTATTAATATGGAGCATCTACCTAACATTATAGCAATGTCTCCATTGATTTTGAACCTTGGGTTATGCTAAGAATATAATTAAAACTAAACTGTAATTTCTATCTATGAACAAGTGACTTGCTCTTTTTCTTGAGGGAAAAAAAAGCAACAAGAGATGTAAAGCCACGTTGAGTCTTGCTAAGTTGTGTGTGATACTTCACCCCACCAATAGAAAGCAGTAGCATGGCTGGTCTCCTATAGTCCATTCTGCCAATGGTAAACTTATATATTAGACTTGCTATCAACATTTCCCTAATCTCCCTTGGAACATTTTTCATTATATTATACATAAGTGTTTCTTAGCATTAACAGAATAAACCATTCAAAAAGTATCCTAATGTGAGCTATGCACTCTGTTAACTGTCAATGGGATGATGTACAATTCCTTCTGCCTTTAAGTCAATCCATTCTTTTATGTCTTCAATATTAATTCCATCCATAGCACAGGCACTGCATGCAGGGTCATTCTCTGCTGTACTTCTTTTTGGGAAAAATAATGCATCTTTTGTCCTATCGAATACATATACATAGGAAAGTAACAGAGAGAACTGTCAGAAGTCATAGAGGCTGAAATGGTACTCAAACTCCAACCTTGCTCTGTGGCCTCACATCAGTTTCAGGGACTCCTCCACATCCAGATGTTGTCCTCCCCAAAGCACGGGCTTAGCATACCTTGTCTGTATCTGTGGGCAACTCGCCTCCCTCTGCCTTCTCACTGTTTCTCCTATTCATGGGATCTGCCACCTCCAGCACCCTGAGCTCTTGCTTACCATCTCATCTCTGTTAGTCTCTTCATTTCAGCATGAATCTATCATTCATTCATTTACTCAAAATTCTCTAAGCAACTACTTTGTAACAGGCACCCTTCTAGTCACTGGGCATACAGCATTAAACAAAACTCTAGCCTGCATTTCACTGGGGAAAAAATTAAGTGAATAGCACCAAAAATGAAAAAAGGATGTAAATGATAGAAGTTATTATCTAAAAAAAAAAGAAAGTCGGTAAGGAAAGAAAGAAATATTCAGAGGGGGAGAGCTCAGCTTCAGAAAAACCCTCAAGAAAGGAATTGCTCCAAAGGTCATGTTGAGCAAGGCCTGGTAAACAGGGAGTGCCACAGACAGGGATGCAGGGGCTCCAGTTCCACTGCAAAGAGGCCTCCTGGCTGGGGAGAGGGCTCCAGGCTGGGGAGAGGGCTCAGACTGGGGAGAGGGCTCAGGCTGAGAGAAAAGGCTCAAGCTGGAGAAGGGCTCAGACTGGGGAGAGGGCTCAAACTGGTAAGAGGGCTCAGGCTGGGGAGGGGCTCCAGGCTGGGGAGAGGGCTCTGGATGGGATGGAGCTCAGGCTGAGGAAGAGGCTTTAGACTGGGGAGAGGGCTAAAGCTGACAGAGAAGGCTCAGGCTGGGGAGAGTGCCCAGGCTGGAGAGAGGGCTGAGGTTGGGGAGAGGGCTCAGGCTGGGGAGCACCTGCAAGGCCAAGGTTGGCATGTGCCTGGGTTGTCCAAAAGATAGCCAAGAAGCCCAGATAGAGCCAAGGAAGTGAGTGATGGGACAGTAGAGGAAGTACAGAGAGACAACGGGTTGCCAAGTCACATGGTAGGGGCACTGTGGCCACCTATACTTTCATTGTGACAAGTGGGAAGCCTTAGAAAGTTTTGAACCAGAGAGTGACACAATCTGATTTACACATTAAAGGTTCATTGGCTACTGTGTGGAGAAAAAGTGGGGGTTTGGAGAACAGGAGCAAGAAACAAGTGAGGAAGCCACTCCAGATGCCCACATACAGAGTGAGGTAAGGGTGAGAGCTGTAATTCAGGACAGAGTTTAAAGATAGAGCTAACAGCCGGGCTCGGTGGCTCAGCCTGTAATCCCGCGCCTTGGGAAGCTGAGGTGAGTGGATTGCCTGAGCCCGTGGGTTCAAGACCTGCCTGGGCAACTTGGTGAGACCTCATCTCTACAATAAATAAAAAAAAAATCAGCCAGGCATGGTAGCGCACGCCTATAGTTCCAGCTACTTGGAAGGCTGAGGCGGAAGGATCGCCGGAGCCCAGCAG